>JAHXRV010006761.1:0-36242 GCA_019904355.1 Psilocybe tampanensis
GAATAGTAGGCGAAAAATAAGAATAGTAGGCGAAAAATAAGAATAGTAGGCGAAAAATAAGAATAGTAAGCGAAAAATAAGGATAGTAGGTAAAAAATAAGGAATGGACACCAATATATGATCGGCGAAAACCGGAGTAACGGGAAAATAGCTCAAATTAATTATGTCCAATAGGTACCCTCATACTATCGAACCTGACTTTTATTCGAACTCTCAGTGTGTACAACGTAGTTAAATCAAGCCAGATATATCTACACACTACGAAGGATATTTCTATTTAAAGATCACTCTCAGTGATGGCTTCCGCTTTTGGCCTGTTCGCCGATGAGAACTGCAAAGAAACGTCGCTCACTGCCTTGCGCCAGGCGTTGTTCTTCGTGAACTGCTTCATGAAGACTGGGAGGACACCATTTGCCAATGGCCAAAGAGGGATGATGATCCTGATGACAGAGGCGAATACCAAGACAGATCCAACTCAAATACCAACCAGCGGTCCCGGAAATGAAGTTAAGCAAAGATCCAAAATGATCTATGTAGTAGTATGAACACAACGGCTAGCGCTCAACTTTCTTTTCCCATTTTTTTCTGCTTGTGTAAAGGAACAACAAGTATTTCAGCCTTTTGACTTGGTTTTCCTCGCACTATATGTACAATTTGCATATGTATGAATTGGTCCACATCGACGCTCCGACAAAGTTCTTGGAAAGGGGCGTGAGAATAAATGGAAGGAATGACGTCAGAGGATAGGAAGGATGGCATACTTATGCGAGACTTGAGACTGGCTCAGCTGCCTTTCCCAGCTTTTCCCCTTTGTCTCCATACCACACCATGCTTGCCAGTCTCTCCAGAAAATCCGCTCTTTCCTCCTTCTCCCGAGCTATTTCAGGGGCCTCTCGACCCGCTGCGCGATGGAATAGCACAAGGTATCTCACCTTGTCATCTTCCGCCCCTTCCCAGACCATACCATATCATCCTAGGCTGTGGGCAGTACCAGTTGAACAGACACCCTTACTGACGCTTTCTATTCAACAGTACCATGCACGAAAATAACCCAGAGGTATAATCTTGAGCCCAAGTTTTCTCAGAGCTATTGTTTATTCCGAGTCAGGTCTTGGAAGCAGAGAAACATAGGAACCTTTCCCATAACGTGCATGACAAGACGAATTCTCCTCACGACCACGCCCCAGGATGGAACGAAGTCCTTGCTAGCGTATCAGAAGCCGCGGTCAAGGTTTGGGCGATCGCTCTAACCTCCCGTAGTCCCTCTCATGTAATCAATTTTTAGGCCGACAAGTCGGATGTAAATGTCAACGAGCTGCAGTCCGTAACGGTTGAGAAGTTGACCACTCAACGCACTGAGATCGATGGAGAGGAGTCAACAACCGCTCACTATGTGCGAGATACGGTGACAGGCCCTCTTTCAGGAGCAAAAGGAAAAGTGGAGGGGTCGATGACTCCGAGCGAGGAAGATGTATGTCGTCTTTTGCCATCCAAATCCTGGTCTCTGACAGAATATATCATTTCGTGTGATGCTACAAGGTCAAGGCAGATAGGGGCGAAATCTAATCTTCTTTCAGGTTCTTCCTTCGTTCCGATCTATGCACACCAATGGATTGCAATTTGTACCGACTTTGTATCTCTAAGGTTTCAATCTATGTATAACACTCACGTTTCCATGAAACTCCTCGAATGTGTGTCGCGTTAAGTGTTTTTCATTGAAATTTGATTCAGCATATCATGAAGTTGGGACCTCCTTGGCCCACCTTTTACTTCGGATCATACTGTCAACGTGCCGACCCCGGCGAGTATTTACAAGTGCAACGCAGCAACCCACAGCTTTTCCTCTTGTCCACTAGTCGAACTTGATCTTCTTCGAGAATCCTCTTCGGGATTCTATCTTGCGTCGCTAGGCGTCTCTGTTGACCGTGTGTTGCCAGCTCTTGAACTTTGACGGACCGTCAAAGTTCTGGTAATTACCTCTTCTCTCGAGGCTCGAGCAACGCAAGCTCGTCGAGTTGAACCGTTGTCCACCCAGGAACTCCAGCGTTTCCAGACCCACAGCTCCAATCCAATGTCGAATGCTGGCACCAAGCTCGCACGAATCAGCAATATCACCATCATCCCATCAAATTGAGGGAAATCATCAGATATCTGTCCAAACTTCTCGCTAGAATCAACATTGCGAATGATTATGTTGCTGTCTCATCTTTCCCAAGGTGTGCTTCTTTGGAGGTAGAAGCATGATAATACTGCAACAGACTGGGAGCAAAGAAAACAAAGGACGTTGGAAATATCACCGCCAAGCTGCAACGATTTCGGAGGCCTCCGGGTGGTAGGCCCTCTGTTGCTGGATAAAGGACTGAAATATTCGTCCTGAATCGATCGAGCCTATGGCTCGAATATTGCATGCAGCGATACTCTGGATACCCAATCGCCCACAGCGCTACAAATTTCTCTCCAGGGCGGTGATGATTGATGTGGTTCTATTTTCTGTTATCAACAGAAGTCCCCATCTTCCCAATTGCCCTTTTCCTTTCCTTTCCTCTTCGATTTTGACCACCATTTTCTGGCGTGCAAGGACTGGCTGCTGGTCGTCATCTTGCTCCCTTATCTCCCTCTTCATCCATCGCTTTTGGATCCTCGGTGTGACCTGACAGGCATTCTTCGTGGTTATTTTTGTCCGTTGGTTGGAAGGAAAGGGAATAAGAGGTACCACAAGACATTTCAACCTATCGAGAAAAGATTATGGCTGGTAAAGTGCCCTTTGTGTCCTTACTGTGTTGTGTTGACTCAAGTTTCTGTACAGTGACTCGTTCTGTGGACGCTGGTCAGCCGATCTCGGTAGTCTCATCATCATCTCCCTCCAACACCGGTGTCATCATTGCATTCGATGTTATATACCTCTTGGGGCTGGTTTCCCTTGGAATAGTCATCCTGACCGCCTGGTGGTCTCCAAATATCAAAAGGGCATCAACATGGATGATGGTCATTCTCTCTTGGATTGTCACGAGTCTAGGGAATCTCTTCTTGGTCGGGCAGCAGTCAGGAAACGTGCCTCTACAAGGTGTCTGTTTAACCCAGGCTGTGTTCATCTATGGAACACCTGTTTTGTGAGTTTGGGTTACTCAGTCGGGCATGTATACAGTCGATGACTGGACTTGTAGCACCTCTTTCTATGCGACTGCGTTCATGCTTCAGGTCTACTTATCAATCCGGTTCGCTCTGAAATCAAACTCGACGATATCACGTACTCATATGATCCTTGTGAGTCATTTGGCCTCGTCATCTCGAGAAATTGTTTATTTTAGCTCATTTTTTCTTCTAGTTTCACGCTGTACCCTGCGTCACCTTTGGGCTCATCATGTTGGAAGTTTTAGTTGTGAGTTGACATTCTCCGCGACATACAAAAATGTTAACTGGTGTAAAGTATGGTCTTGTATTTCCTGAGACAGTCCAACGAAGTCCGATAGGGGTGTATTGCCATATCACAGCTTACCTTCCGTAAGATGGCCCTCAGTTGCCATTCGTTTCGATGCCATTGCTGATATGTTTGGTATATAGAGAAAGAATCACGGCTGCGTTGACAATCGGTGCACTGGCGATCTTTCTAACAACAGAGGGTAAAGTTCTCTCGTTCCTATACATATCTACATGTGTCAATGACTCTGTCGCTTTCCCCCCTTCTAGTTTTCATCGCTGTGACACTGTGGCGCTTCTACAGATCTACAGGAAAATTAATTCCACTTAGGACTCAGGAGCATCTCTCTGCTGATGTTGCCATCCGTGTTGTTGTGTTTGGATTTTGTCCCACAATAGCGATTGGGTAAACCTTTTTCTCTCTCTTGCAGTCAATGATTAATGGAGTTTTATGAAATTTGTTTGACAGGGTGTCGTGTATTTACTACCTTGCAGATTCGAGGACTCGCAGCATTGTGGTTAACCTTATCCAAGCCTCATGTAAGCGCCAGTGGCTGGAATTCTCGACTCCGAGAGAGGCTATATCTCATTTACGTTGGTTTTAGTACCAGTAGTCGCCGGTGTGATCTTTGGGACACAGAGAGTAAGTTTAGACCATCCACTGTTCTGTTCTACCTTGATTGATGTACCCATAGGACATCCTCCAAGCCTGGATGTTCTGGAGGAAGAAAGAGCAGTTATATGATGCTGAGGTTGATATTAGGCCCCCACAATGAATTGTTCAATTATCTTCAATTTGTATTTTGTGTATATCGCACTTGTATTTATTTCTCAACCAGCTTTGAAGTTCCGAATAATATTAGCACAAGTCTCTTGACCTGATTACGTCTGCCTCTCGACGTTTTAGTATTTACAAAAACAACCGAAACGATGACGAAATAGGCAAGAGTCAATCGCGGGATCTTGGCACTCTGTTATTGAGATCTTTCATCCAAACCGTCAAGTACATACATACAATGTACACGAACCGCAGGACTAGTGCTTCTGCACTGCCTAGTCCATCGGGCGCTCAACGATCCGCAGTCAATCCCACACACGAAGAAGGGCAACATGGGTTTCCATCATCGGATTCAGGCTATACATTCCAAATTACTCCTCCTGTATCTCAAAACCAAGGTCCTCTTTTAAATCCCTGGGAGAATACACCACAAAGATACAATCAACCACCAACGCCCCCGCCGAAGCCTCCTAGACCAAGGATACAATCTATGCAACACCCACCCCCACCTCGGTTGAACGGAATCGGATCAGGGATGTCGGCCTCTCCGGGATATCCTGGTTCTTCTTCTGATCTTGGAGGTGTGCAGAGGTATCCATTCCCCGAGCCCACTTTTTATCGCACGACGTCGTTTCGGAATGACCAGTCTAATGTACCTCCACCCATGCCTCCCCGTCCATCGCTTGGTCTTGCGCCTAGTCCCGGAAGATTAACACACCATCGGAGTACAAGTGACTTCGGCTCTTCGTCTGGTGCTGGCAGTACACCGACACTGAGGGTACCTCAGATGCACCAGAACCCATCTGTTCTTTCAGTTGCATCTTCTTACAATGGGCTGAGCGATGATGATCAGGGTTATCACGAGGTCAGTTTGGACTACTAGACTTTGATTCTTCATTCCAACTATAACCATACTTTCTCATAGACATACAGCGAAGAAGCTGACAAGTCACTGCATCAGCTATCCGATGTACAGTTAGTCGATCTCATTTCCATATTTCCGTGTCTGTGTACCTTTTTCAATGCAAGCTTGTCAGATTGGCGTCCGAGGAAGGCTTGCGACACTTCCAAGCCGGAGAATTGGCAGAGAAGGATGAGGAATGGCATCGTCTGGTACCCCCTGAAGCAAGAGATGCATTGGGAAAGAAGGAAGTACAAAGACAGTCCGTCATCTTCGAAGTCATCAAATCGGAAAGAGATTATGTCGCCGATCTGGAGGCTGTGGAAAAGGTTTGCCTGACCTTGTTCGAACAGTGGATACATTGTCATCGCTTTTTTTTCTTCAAGGTGTTCATTGAAGGATTGCGAAAAGCAAATCCTCCTATAATATCTAGATCACGTCTGGAATCGTTTATCGACGAGGTTTTTAAGAACCTTCATCAGATCTTATCTTTTCATCAACGTATCCTCGCCGCTTTGTTTATACGTCAACGCGATCAACATCCCCTCGTGCAGTCTGTGGCCGACATCGTGTTGAACAGTGAGTATATCATTCGAGTCAGAACGCTTGTTTTAATATGGTTGATTAAATCTGCGGGCAGCTGCACTAAAAACCGAATTTCGGTCGGCTTACGAGACTTACATCAAGCATTACCCACTTGCCGAGTCGCGACATCGAAAAACTCTCAAATCGAATCGTGCCTACGAAGCCTTCGTACATTCGGTCTCAAATGATTCCCGAATACGCAAACGCGACTTGATCACATTTCTTTCACGGCCTGTCACGAAACTCCCCCGTTTGAATCTCCTCCTTGAACAGATCCTCAAATTGACTGATCAAGAATACGAACATCCTGATTTAGAGACATTGCCCATCATCCTTGGTGTTTTGAAGGATTGTATCAAGAGTACACAACCTGGAATCGAAGCAGCCGAAAGTAAGGTCAAATTCTGGGCGCTTTGCGAGAACTTGGTCTTTCAGAAAGGCGAAATCATCGTGCGTTCTTTCGGTATAATTCATCAGCAGCTTTGATCGAATCGTCTCAGGATATGGACCTTTACGATGATAGCAGAACACTGGTGTATATAGGTCCTGTTATGCGGCGTAGTCGAACTGAGACAGGGTTTTCTGAGAAATGGACAGAATTGACGGCTGCCCTTCTGGACAATTACTGTGAGTATTTCTTTTTTCTGTCGGAAATGATGTTGAGCGGATAAATTCATCAGTTATACTCACCCGAGAAGAGAAACGGCCAAATGGCACAATGAAGCGTATACTTACATCTCGAGTATGTCTTCATTGTAGAACGCCATTAATATCTAACATAGTTGTGCTTAAGCCAATGCCCCTTTCGTTTCTACGACTTGGGATGTTCAACGGTCCACCTGAATCACGGCGAGAGAAAAGCGAGGAAGGTGGCCTCTTGGATAGCTTCCGGGGCCAATCAGTCCCCATGTTTCCCTTCACTATTTATCACGCCGTCCTTCGATCGTCACGTCGATATACCCTATATGTCTCAAGCGACGCTTTGCGCAAGAAGTGGTACAATTCATTTGTAGACACTATTGGTGTCCACAAAGTTCGCCAGGATGCCAATATGGTTTGGTTTATGCCCATTAGCCATTCTTTCGTCCTTCTCATTGCTTTTTTTTTTTTTTTTGTTAAATTAGTGGTTCAATCCGCAGACACTTACTGATGGTTTCTTCCGGACTCTACCACAAAACACGGCAACGGCTAACGGATTAAAATTTACGGGTAGAATCCATTGTGCTGTGCCATTTTGTGTGTAACTTTTCTTTTTGTGGATTCAAGTGAGAGTTATTGACTTGGAACTTGACAGCTAACGGAAATCGACGGTTTTTGGCCGTCGGGTGTGGTCCAGGGATATATGCAGGCCCTGTAAATTCCGAAAGTCAGTCAATTCTGATTTGCTAGCAAGAGACAGTTTAAAAGGCGGTTCCAGAATTCTGTAAGGTTTTACCGCATAGGAATGTAACCTCGCTATCAGCCTTTGGGGCTTCCGGAGAAAAAACGTTTAATCGGTTGGCACTACACGTGGATTCTTCCGTGGTCTCATACTCTCTGGATCTAATGGCCCGACTCGCTCTCGGACAAACTGGATTACAAACATTAGAGGCGTCTGCGGAACGCATTGGTCCGACCGACGGGAATATTGTGTTTTGCAAGCATATTAATTTTGGAGGGAAAGATTTATGTCCGTGGGTTTTTGCATTGGTTTTGCGATTTGACTCACTCTGAACGTCTGACAGTGGTTTATCTATCAAAGCGAAGATTGGGAACATCTTTGAACCTTCATCTCCTAGAAGCCGTTGACCTGAGCGATCTTTCGATGTCCCCAAGAAGTCCTGTTGCTCCAAGCATGCGCTCTTTCAGGCCTTACGGCGAGGTGACTTTGCGTCAGATTTTTTTCCCCTTACCCTCAGCTAAGAGTCATTGTTATAGCCAGCATACATTCCGAAGGACGCGCATGACATCGTTACCTTGTCGAAGTCTATTGGTATTTGCACAAGCGACGGGATCGTAACAATGGATCCAACCAAGTGCGTCCTTTTGTTGCCAGTTAGTATTTCGTTGATGGCCCAATTATGTGTTAGTCTTGGGCGATCCCCTGTTGTTTCGGTGCCCGATTTAAAGGATGCAAGTAATAATCAACTCGCGTCCTTGCTGAAGACCCGTCTTGAGGGACAGAAACCTCTGGGTGTCGTTCGTGTGGATGCGAATGAATTATTGGTTGTATATGATGGCGAGTTGATCGACAATACTAATAACTCACTTAGTTACCTAACCTGTCACCTTACAGAAATTGGCTGCTACATTGACCGACATGGCCTTCCTGCCCGGCGTTGTGGCTTCATCAAATGGGAAACCAAGGCTGTTTCGTATGCCCATCGTAACGGTCAAATCCTCTTGGTCTCTCCCGAGTTCATAGAGGTCCGCAGTATTGCCACTGGACGGATTGTACAGGTTATCGAAGGACAAGATATGCGCCTCCTTTACTCAGGTCCTTATACCAGCAAAGACGACCCTATCCTGGTTGCAATGCGGGGAGCAAAGAATGATAAGGAGGGCGTTAGCGATAGAATTGCAGAATTGATACAGACGGAGGAGCTCAGTGTAACCTCACCGACTGCCATCCCACTTACACAGTCGATATGGGATGAGTGGGATATGTAGATTATCTTGGATTAGCCGTGTATAGGCTTCTTTTCTGTATCTATGTCATTTAATATGTATATACCCATGGGAAGTATAATTGTATAGGTAGCAGGTCGAATGATCTTTTGCCTCGGGAGTTGAGGACATCCCGCCACTTGATCAGAAATATAGAATATATATGGTGTTTCAACAAGCCCTCTCGCAGTGTCTACAATAGATTCCTGTCAAATATGTATCATCGCTCTGAAACGGTTAGATATCGAACTTTTTTTGCCAGGGCAGGATTCAAAAGACCCATTTCCGGAGAAATACCTCTAATCCGTAGATCGGGTTGATTCCTTTCACTTTGTTCCACTTGGACTGTATCCTGGACTGTGTCCTCGAATTTAGCTGGAAAAATAAATTATGGGTCATGTCGCAAAAAGAGAAATCTACGAAGATACGAGAGACGATGAAACAACTTTCAAGGCTCGTCCGCGGCCTCTGTCGTGAATACCAGACATGAGCCGTCATCTCCAGCGCTCACGATTACTGATCCGCCAAGGCCCAAAGAAGCACCAAGAACAGGCCCTCGATGCCCGGTGTGAGTTCTAAGAAGGGTACCATTTCGTGCGTCCCAAGTGCGAAGAGTCTTGTCGGCAGATGCAGAGATAAGGAGATATGGTTTGGGTGCAGGGTGTGCGAGAAGCGTCGTAATCGCGTCCTGAGGAAAACAAAGAGATCAGAAACGTCGACGGGGCAGATAACGAGAAACCCATACCTCGTGTTTAAGTGTAGCTCGCAGTCTCATTGTGCTGAGATCCCAGATGCAAGCTTTTCCATCCGTAGCGCCGGTGACAGCGACACCAGGGCCCGTGCTTCCTGCACCTATCAGGTCAACGAACACAACTGCTTCGATGCTCTCTCCCTCGGTGTGACCGCCCAACGATGAGACTATTTCACCTTTGCTTAAGTTGATGACGCGAACACCACCGGCAGCGCCTCCAACGACGGCAAGTGTCGACGAAGGATTTACGCCGATGGATGTGATTCCGTCAAGATTGAACCGGGCATCGTCTGGGTTAAGTTTGAATACCGGTGTGGAGGAGCGAGGGTCCCACAAAATCAGAAAGCCTTCTTGGTCGGCCGTGATTATTCTTTTACCTGAAGGAAGGAATGTATAAGCATCGGGTCGATGTAAAATGAAGATGTCGTTGAGTACCATCAGGTGTAAACTCGCCACAATTAACAGGCCCTTGGTGCCCTGCAAATACTTGCATTGTATTCCCGGATGGGACTGTATAAATAACGACACGTTAGAAACGGCAGTCAAAAAGAAAAGTAAGGGGACTTAAGTACTAACGTTGCCACAGCCAAAGAGTAGAATCATTTGAACCAGCCAGTAGGACGGCGCCTTTTGGGTGCCATCTCAAAAACTAAAACGAGAAATTTAAGTTTGTGGATAGAGATATAGGATAATGGACATACCATGACTTCATCCGGCCCTTGAAGCTCTGTCAAAAACTCCCAAGTTGAGTAATTCTCTTTGCCGACCCTTCTCCAGATCCTGATTTTGCCATCCATTCCTCCAGAAGCGATCATTTCTCCATCGTTACTCCATGCCATGCAAGTTACACTGTCAGTGTGTCCTGTCAATTTCGCATGAATTTCCCCGTCTGTTATGTCCCAGATGTAGCCTAGATCGTCCTCGCCTCCAGAAGCTGCGATTGCCTGGGTTGGATGGCAAGCTACAGCAAAAACAGACGCGGAGTGTGTGTCGAAATGTTGGACAGATATATCGTCGACGTGACCTGATCCTTCACCCATGTCGCCTAGGGTGTCTCCGGCCTCGTCAGCATAGTCGTCGTCATCGTCATCCATGGGTTGATCTCCATCGTCTTGGACCACGTCCAGGATATCATCTTCTGTGATAAATTGTTCGCCTTCCTCCTCTTCGAGTTCGAAATCGTTATCGTCTGCACGGGCTTTGCCTGAGGACATTTTGATTTTGAGAGATGGGTATAGTTCAAATGACCGGCGAAAGCTCTGAGGGCTTATAAGACTTGGAAACTGGTGCTGAGTAAAGTGAATTAATAACAACGATGACTCTTTTTTTGAAGGCGCGCTGACGAAAGCGATAAAAAATTACTATATCGGGTATTCCCACGTGCGCTGATCGGCTTAGACCTGTCTGTTTGTTCCCGGTTATAGACTCGATTTCGGTCCCATGGTTGAGTCTCTTCCGAGAGAACTTTGGAGAGATGGTAGCGCTCGCATAGCGCGATGTGGGATTCAGAATGCCTCTTTCTGAGAAATGGCTCAATCGTGAGGCGTTCCGGATGATAGAGGTCCATTAAACCCCGAGCCGAGCTTTGATGACCAAGCAGGAATTTGAGAAAAGGTTGTTCCTCCACGTCAGTCCATCATTAGACATCCTCTTTTCATACCCCCATGTTGTTCTCCTTCTCTTTCATCGTATCCGCACTGATAGCGGGTGCCAGTGCGTCCAATGTCGTCGACCTAGTCCCAGGCAATTTTGACAGCGTCATCGGCAAGGGAAAACCTGGTTTGGTTGAATTGTGAGTAGTTGGTGACGGACGTTTTGAGCGCGTTCTAATATTGTTACCCCCCCCTTTGTTGCCGTTTTTCGTAGCTTTGCGCCGTGGTGGTACGTGAATATGCTGGTATATGTTGATCTGAAATGAACAACTCGTTGTCTTCACAGTGGACATTGCAAAGTGAGCAACGCAATTCGATAGGTTTTCGCTCTTAGTTGACTGACAAACCCCTGGCTACTGATAGAATTTGGCCCCCGTTTACGAACAACTCGCCGACTCTTTCCAAAAATCTAAAGACAAAGTCGTCATCGCCAAGGTCGACGCGGATGGCGAGGGAAAGCCATTGGGAAAGAAATATGGAGTCACTGGATACCCCAGTACGTGTGAATTCTATGAATTCTGCGATGACCAAACTTAATATCTTTCTTTCTTTCTTTCCAGCTCTTATTTGGTTCGATGCTGATGGCAAAGAAGAAAAATATACCGCTGCTCGTGATCTCGAGAGCTTGGCTGGATTGTACGTCTTCGACCTTTCTTTCTTCATTCACTCTGATCTTACTACAAGTGCAGCATCACAAAGAAAACTGGTATCAGATCAACAATTCCCCAACCTCCCCCCACCGATGTCGTTATTTTGGACCTGAACAACTTCGATGAAGTCGTTATGGTATGACCAATGCCATGGTCATGTTTTGCACTTAAAAATTCTGACTTGTTATGCCATAGGACTCTTCGAAAGACGTCCTGGTCACTTTCACTGTACGGCAATCTTACTCAATGATAGTTTTCGACACGCTTCTGAATATTCTTCTCTGTAGGCTCCATGGTGCGGCCACTGCAAGAACCTCCACCCTCATTATGAAAAAGGTAACCACACTTTAGCATTCGATGATTTCGTTCGTTTTTCAACATCTCTTCCTAACAGTCGCCACTACATTCAAGCCAGAAAGCGAGGTGATTTTTCAAATGATTATTACCTCTAACAAAAATTTAACCATTGACTGTGATTATTGTAAACGCATGCAGTGTGTCGTTGCAAACATCGACGCAGACGCCCAGAAGAACCACGCAATCAGCCAGAAATACGAAGTCACTGGATTCCCAACTATCTTATTCTTCCCCAAGGGCAGCAAAGAACCTGAGCCCTACGAAGGCGGACGCACTGAGGCTGATATCACCGCATTCTTGAACCAGAAATGCGGCACCCAACGTGCTGTAGGTGGAGGATTGAATGATGAGGTGAAGCTTTTTTTTTTGGAGATGACAAAGATCCGGAAATATCGAGTAGGAGGGCTTGTCTGCAGATCTACATGGTAGATTTGTGTGTACCATCTTACTCCTTTCTTCTCAGTTTGTGGTGTCATAAACAACGTACTGACTTACCTTTGTTCCTTGCAGGCCGGAAGACACCCGGAATTTGATTCTCTTGCACACAAATTCTTCACAGCTTCCGCTAGCGCCCGTGACTCTTTGTACAAGGAGGCTCTTGATCTTGCCGCAGCAGCTGGAGCTGCATCCAAACATTACATCCGTGTCATGGAAAAGGTGGTGAATGGATCTGCGGGATACGTCGAGAAGGAGTCCAAGCGGTGAGTTGCGTTTTCTGGTTCTCTTCTGTTATATTTCCCTTTCCTTTTGCTCATTCGCACCGCTCTATTTTGGGACGTTTGGTGTGCACCTCTATTTATTTGTTCATTATCATCTTTCATGTCTACTTTTCTTTCATGCTTATGGGGCTAATGGGGACAACAGATTGAACAGCATCCTTGCTAAACGCAACCTCGCTATTGCGAAATTGGACGAGATCAAGGTGAAGGCTAATGTCCTCAAGTCTTTCCTTGAGGATAGGGCTGCCGCTGCTGAGAAGGATGGAATTGCAAGGGAAGAGGCTGAGCTATAAATCTCAGGCTAAAGCAATTTGGAGGCTCAGTAATTAGTTATCGGTATCTGTTATGACCAGACGTCGACATGAATATTATATTTATCGGATGGATAATGATACAAAGCTGTACTAAAACTTATGTTAAACTTCTCCGTCCGTCTTATTAACGCGAGGGGATCTATGGAAGTGTGGGGTGGTGGCACCAAGTCTAGAACTGGGTTTGCCTCATGGTTGGGAATGGGAAGAGAATTTGCTGCAGTGACATCGGGAATCCGCACGCGTGATCAACCCGACCTACCAAGATTTCTGCACTATCTGCCTCGAGGCGATTCGCGATTGGATGTCGAGCAAGGGAACATCGATCTAGGTCCCACATGTCCGTGGATAGCGTAGAAACCTGTAGAAACTTGTTTGCCACAGATATATACATACATATTATCCCCTGACATAACAGGGGGCTTTTGGATCCGGAGAGCGCTTCTGTATCGTTGTTTTAGCCTTTACTCTTTCTCTATCATTCTGACACCCACACATACACGCACATACACACATCTCGTTGGGTATAAAGTCCGTCCCTGGCCAGAGTAGATCAAACACTTGGCGAAGACCAAAATCCCACCCCATCTGTTTTCGATATCTACAAGAGCCATCGAGTGGCACACAGACCTTTTAACCAAGACCAAATACGAGCCATGTCATACTTTCGATTCGGTCAATTCCCGCGACCGCAATGGAATTACTGGAATCCGGCGATGGTGATGCCTGGCGGTGGGCCTAAGCCACGACCGGCAACGCCGCCGGCTGAAGAGGATATCGTGCCATTTATTCCTCCTCCTCTCAGTGAAAGCATAAAGGACGAGGAGGAGGAGGAGTATCAGCAAAAGCAGGAACAACAACTGCATCATCCACAACAGCATCATCAGGAAGAGGATTGGGAGGAACGCGATAAAGAATGGGGGAAGGAGGAGCGACACGATAGAGAACGAGGAACCGGGGCGAAGCATACAGAACATAATAGAGAACGAGCAGCAAGAGCGAAGCGGGAAGAACGAGCGATTACAAGCCCTCTGCACAGACTGAAAGTCTATCAATTTCGACGGTCTAAGAACTCTTGGAAACACTTGACGACGGCTGGGATACGAACCAATGCCATGATAGACGATGAAGACTGGCGACGTCTGGGACGATGCTCGGAGGTGAAGATCATCACATGGAATGTAGATATGGTGACGGGGAATGCAGAAGAACGGTTGACTGAGGCACTGCGATATATCAAACATGTGGTTCTCAGGTGCAAGCACAACGACACAGAGCCCGAGCCTTGTGTGATCATGTTACAGGAAGTTCGAGATGGTCTGCTGCCGTTTCTGCTGCGAAACGAATGGGTCAGATCGTGGTTCAGCGTTACCCCGTTCACAAAAGACAAATGGCCCGAAGGCTCGTACTATGGCAATGTCACGCTCGTCTCACGCTTGGTACCGATTGCGGAGGCGCACATCCTTCACTATGGTCTCTCGGAGATGCAAAGAAGCGCGGTGTGCGTGAAGATCCGACTGGACGTGCCGGGTACTCGCGACAGGGTGGTGATGGCGATTGTGAACACGCACTTGGAGAGTATGCCTCAGGGGGCCAAGGCGCGGCCTGTGCAGCTGGAGATGTGTGCGCGGTTTCTGACGCTTGATGGTGTTGCCGGCGGGGTGGTAGCGGGGGACATGAACGCGATCGGGCCGGAGGATGCGACTCTGCCCCGAGCAGTGGGGCTCAAGGATAGCTGGCGGCGGGGAGACGATGTAGAAGAAGGAAAAACATGGGGCTACCAAGGACAAAACGAGGGCAATTTCCCCTGTGCGAGACTGGACAAAATCCTGTTTCTCCGGGGCACCGCAAGCTACAAGGTGGACGAACCAAAACGATTTGGGGTTGGGCTGAAGACAGGGGACGACGCGGACGCGGTTTGGGTGAGCGATCACTATGGACTGGAGACGACGCTGAGGGTGATCAAGTCACGAATGAATTCATCGTAAAATGTATACTTTTAGTGATAGTCACTAGTCTAAATAAAATGATTAGCCTCTTCTCCGCAGCAAAGTTACGGCGATGCCATTACCGTACATTGATTAGGTAAGCACATGTTTGCATTTATTTACCTGGCAACAGTCAAGTCTCGACTTTCTTCCACGTCTGCTCCTCACTGTTGTATCTTGTTCTCCTTCACCATGTTGTCCCTCGCCCCCGTCGTTGCCCTCGTCTTCGCTGCCTCCGCCTTCGCACAGAGCACCCTCACCATCAATACCCCGTATGTCTACCTCTCTCGTCTCTCTTCATTCTCTCATCCTCTTTTCTAGCATCAACCCCCCCGTATGCCAACCCCTCCGCCTCAGCTGGAGTGGAGGAACTCGTAAGTTCTCTTTTCTTCTTCGTGCTCCCCCAATATCTCACTCATCTTATCTCCAGCCCCCTACTTCTTGGTTCGTTGTCTTCTTTATCTTTTCCTTCCTTCCTCCTGACCATCTTGTCCTTTCCGACTCTCTATCGAACAGAGGTATGCCATTTTCATCGGGTTATGCGTCTGGCAACTCACTCCTCATCTTTAGGGTTCTCCCTGGTAACGATCCTACTGGTAACACCATCCTCGACTTTGGTGAACAGACAGGAACCGGCCTTACATGGAATGTCAACGTCACCGTCGGTTAGTCCATTCAACATCCTTTTTTTCATATGTGCAAATCCTCACCTCGATTTCCAGGCACTTCTCTCGGCCTCACCCTCACTGACAGCACCGGTGTCGTCGCTCAATCCGCCGCTTTCACTGTCCAGAGCAGCAGTAAGTTCAAATTGTTATCCCTTCTTTTCCATTTTCTAAATCATTTTTCTTCAAGCCGACCAATCTTGCCTCAACGCCAAGCCCACCACCGGTGGCTCTTCTGCCTCTGGATCCTCCGCGGGCACCACTGTCGCCACCACTCCTGTCTCTACCCCCGCTGCCACCACTCCCCTCTCCACCCCTGCCAACAGCGCAACCGCTCCCGCTGCATCCTCTAAAGCCAGCTCCGCCGCAGGCAGCTCTGCTGCTACCGGAGCTTCGGCTTCTGCCTCCGCCAAGGCTTCCTCGGCCGCTACAGCGCAGAAAGTCTCCTTTGGAATCGCTGGTGCCCTTGGCGCTGCTGCTCTCGCTCTTTTGGCCTAAACGACTGATGGACAATACACATGCATGCATGCTCATTTGATGCACCGCAAACAAGACGATAGGGTATTCACCATGTTTCTTTCATTCTTTTTCCATTGGAATGTATATCCCATCTAGAGACAATCCTTGTAACCGGCTTCTATTTCTCTGATACCGTTGTTATCGTTTCCTCTCGGATTCGATTCTTGGACTTGATTCACAGTCAGACAATTTTTTATTGCACGTTTCCTCCCTTTAACAACCCCCTAAGTTTATTACCCTCCGAATTTACCACAACATCCTCCAAAAAGGTGTTTGTGTTCTTTTTCTGATAATTACTCTTTTTGCATTTTTGCTTTATCTTACCTAGGAGTGAATATGCATCAGTACCCCGTTGTTTTTCGCTTCTTGTTCCCTGTTCTCAAACAGGCATCTGTCGAAATGCGGCTTCTTGTGAGTCGTTCTAAGTGCGAAACCAACAAACAGTGATGCACATGCATGATGATTGTTGTTAGGTGAGACTGGTCAGTGGGCCGTGTGTATTGTTACCTGAACTTTTCAGTCTGGATTGGGTCTGGGTACAATGTCTGGTTCGTTGACTCCGACGTTGAGGTACTTGGGAGGCATGAGCGTCCCCTTTCCCCGAACCAACGCCTCTGAAACTCCCCTTCATATATCCTATGGATAAGTGGAGATTAAGGGTTGACGTTGAATTAATAACGACATCGTCTTTTACCTACTTACAATATATTTTCCAAAAAGACAGCCTGAGAATCAATTTCAATCATGAAAAACATCAGGTTGATGATCATCACAACAGTGTTGCTCAGAAAACTTGGAGAAATACGCATATGTGGGAAGACCAGTTCAACTGGCTACACAATATTGTAAGCGCCCTCTCCTGTCTGTTTGGGCGCCTGCAATATGCCCATTCTGCGGATATTATAATGTACGATATTCGTTTTCTGTCAAACGCCTATTGATGATGACGTAATCGGGCCTTTGGTGACAGTATCACGTTTTCTTCCTTTTCTACATCAGTACATCATTATACTCCTTTCTCCACTCAATTTGCAAGCTCAAATAGGCGTCTTTCCTTCTCTTTCCTCACCCCAACTTGCCCCTCGGAGGGTTCTCAATCAGAATGTCTCCCTTTATATCAGCTTACGCGTTGACTATTGGGCTTTATTGCGCTAATCTATTCGACCTGGTCATTCGATGGAGGAGACTCCATCAAGTCATGAGGACACTCTACTCAGGAGATCCTTCATTTCCTTTTCGATCCTGATTCCCGCGTATTACAGATGATTTTCTCGAATCTCTGCCCACCAACTACCGGACGAGCATTTCCCATGGCCCCACCTGGTCTCTTTCAATTGTCTTCCGTTGAGCTTTTCGATGCTGCTCTCACGTCTGGGCTGCGGTATATTGTGGACCAGACAACAACAGTCTGCATAAGTCTGTACAAGAATGAAATGTGGGCGTTCGCATCCCAAGAGAAAACACACGGAACTCTTTCAACGCCCAAATTCCAATTCGTTCCTCGATAGAACGCAGGGAATGAGTCCAGACTGTGATCCATTGAATTTGTCTTGATCCCACCTCCAATCCATTTCGATCTTCGTTTCCCTCTCGTCTGGAAGTTTCAGCAAGGTATGTATTTCACTCAAAACTTATAAGCCCAGATGCTCTCTGCACATAGGAGACTCATGGAGTCTGCTGCAGTTCTAGGAACCTGTGTTGCGCTTATGCATTCCTGGTTGATGCTGAGCGTGTTGCTTTGACTTCAAGTGATTTTTTTTTGTAATTCAATAACCAATTCAACATGTTTTACAAATCATTCAACGGTGTTTCGTCTTTCTGATCACCATATTCCTTTTGATGTCAAGGTCTCTGTCATAGCCAAGGGTAATAGGGTATCGATGCCTCGATCTTCCTTGACTTTCTTTGAATGAATGTAAGTCCCCCATGATTTCCCCGTTTTGGTTATTCCAGCTCACCGTGTTCTCAATCCTTTTAGTCATGTTTTTATCTACAATACCAATGAAGTTTCTCTGCTTATCATTTCTTGTCGTTCATCTGTTTCCGATGTTTGTCCGATGAGTCCGATGGCCCAAGGCTGGACAAGGAACGGCAAGCTTCGGAGCCGGACTCCTATGTACTTGGACTTGCGATGCGTGGTACCGCATGGTTGACGAACTCGAGCGCCAGTGGCGTCCCTTCACTGGCAACAACCGAAATCCTGCTCACACGCCCCGCGCGGCTCCATGTGTCCGGATGTATTCCAGATTTTAGTCGGGGAGGAATTGGTCAAGAATCTTCAAGAATCCGGGGAGTGCCCTGGAGATGTTAGATCAGTTGCTCTCAAAAAGGGAAGCAGGGGCAGTTCTGGGTAGTTTCCATGGTCGACATTTTGGCTGGGCGGAACGGCAGCAATACATCGGCCTGACCTCTATCACGACGAATCCCCTCCCAAAACGGTGAAGGCTTGGTGGGGCCGAATATTTTAGAGTCTCAAATGCCATTGCGGAGTGAAGGTGGGATGTTTTGTGTTTGATATACGCGGACCTGATTCCATTCGACTTACCATCTTTTCTTCTCCAATCTTCAGACGTGTTCGTGGAATAGGGCTTGTTCCCCAGCCCCCGACAGTATGGCTCCGGATGGGCAATGGTCCATCATCGACTTCCTCCACCAGGGGCCATGGTATACGCATCGAGGTGGGTTGTCGTTCTGTTCATGGATCAGGTAGATAGCTGGGATTGACTGGATTTCCCCACAGGCCTGCTGACTCTCAACATCCTCCTTCTAATCCCTCTTATGACTTCGATGGTCAATGGGCTTGATTCATCCCTTGTAAATGGTACGTAAACAAGGGTTGTCCCTCCCTGAAGGAAACGCGATCGTGTTTTTTTTTTGTGGTTGCAGGCCTTCAAATTTCTCCTGATTGGCAGGACTATTTCCATCATCCGCAGGGCAAAAGACTAGGTTTGTCTTTGCCCAAGAGGCTGTCTATATCATTGTTGATGCTTGTTCTAGGACTCCTCAATTCAGCACAATTTGTCGGAAATCTTATCGCCTTGCCTTTCACCCCTTTTCTTTCCGATATCTATGGGCGTCGAGCAGCTCTACTTTTTGGAGGAGTGATTATGTGTGTTGGGGTTGGAATTCAGTCTGCTGCTTGGAATGTTCCAATGTTTATCGGTGCCAGGTTCACCAGTGCGTTGGATACCCGATCTTTTTTTCTTTCTTCTGGTTACGTTTCTGAACTAAAATGGTTTTGACTATAGTTGGTTTTGGCCTTTCCTTCTGTCAAAATGCGTCACCTTTACTTCTCATAGAACTCGCATATCCAACTCATGTTTGTCAATTTATCTCTTAATTCCTCCACGTCTCGGTGACGATGACACTTACTTGTTCCGCTTTAACAGCGAGGAAGAATTACCTCCTTGTTCAACTCATGTTGGTATCTCGGTAGCATTATTTCAGCATGGGTAAGACTCGCATTAATATCACTATTATGAGCATTAAATCCCATTAATCACCCTTTCTACTCCAGGTATGTTTCGGCGCCTTCAACCATGCCAGTGGCAGTCAATGGTCGTGGCGTGTACCAACCTTGGTCCAAGCACTCTTTCCTCTGATTCAAATCTTCTCTGTCTATTTCTTGCCGGAGTCTCCTCGATGGTTAGTATCTAAGGGGATGGTGAGTAAACTTAATCCACTCCAACTGATAAGATAAACGCTTCTGGGTGCTAATAATACTCAGGAATCCCGAGCAGCTGCTGTACTTGCGAAATATCATGCATACACAAAGGACGCCCAGGATCCTTTGGTCGTGTTTGAGATGGCACAAATCCGTCACGCCATCCGGATGGAAGAGGAAGTCAACAAGACTACGTCTTATTGGTCTCTGTTCTCCAATCCTGGGAATAGAAAACGCATGCGCATTATCCTGGGCATCGCTGTCTTTTCGCAGTGGAGGTGCATTTTTTGTTTATTCAAATGACGTTGAGACACTCATGATCTTTGTCTGAATAGTGGGAATGGCTTAGTTTCATTTTATATCAACCTCGTTTTGGAGGGCGTTGGGATCACAAAAACAGACACGAAACTGATCATTAATGGATGCTTACAAGTACGTTTGGCCGTATAACCAAGAATTTAAATTATCTGATTATTTACTCTCCAGATATTTAATTTGTGCGTTGCGGTCGGGGCAGCTATGCTCGTGGATTTTGCTGGACGAAGACCTCTCTTCCTAATTTCAAATTCGGGAATGCTTGCTAGTAAGTTATCGACAGTTTCTCCGATAAAGTTGGTGACATGGTTGATCCTTCTTTCAGCATTTTGTTCATGGACGATCACCACTGCATTGTACAATGCGATGCACAACGTCAACGCTGCTAAAGCCACAATACCCTTAATTTTCGTCTTCTTTTTCTTTTACGACCTCGCGTACACACCGATGTTGGTTGCTTACACTCTAGAAATCCTCCCATTCAAAGTCAGGGCAAAAGGTTTTGCCGTCATGGTAGGTACCGATTCGGGATGAACTCGAGTTTAGGCTGACGGATCATCATCGCAGAACCTGGCTACAATGGCCACTATTGCCTTTAATCAATTCATCAATCCATGGGCACTCGATGCTATCAGCTGGTGGTATTATGTCGTTTACTGTGGGTGGCTTGGCTTCGAATTGCTCTTCATTTATTTCTTCATCGTGGAGACCAAGGGTATGTCCTTCAGTATCTGTGATTTGTGGCACTGACAGTGCAACTGACTGGTTATTGCCAAGGTCGAACCTTGGAGGAAACGGCAGCACTTTTCGACGGGGATGAACAGCCACAGGATCTTGCAGTGATGGGAGGTGAAGCTGCAGGCATGTCGCAAAGGATGAGTCAAATACACGGCATCAGCATACGCGTCGAGGCTACGACATCGGTCCACACAGGGATCGAAGGGCGACAAGAAGAGTACTATGAGATGAAAAAACGACATCGAGAGTCGGATAATACTGATTCTAGCACAGAATTTAAACCTCGTGCTCTATGATTTCTGTATATAATTTTCACGTTGCCATTCGTCTGAACGATTCGGTGAGGCTTTTTAGGGTATCTTTGTAATTTCTCCACGTTAATTTAATTATGCATTTTGATTTGGAAGGTCCCGTTTTGTGCTAGTTGTGAGGCACGCTGAAGTTGAGGTCCTGGGGAAAGATCCGTGGCGTGGATGTGAGTACAAAATATTTCAATGAGATTTAAGGTCCTCGTTTATCAGTATAGAAGGTGAAAAGTGGGTTAGGGTGCGGGGAAACACCATTTCACATCTGAAATGCTGAGTTGTTGAAATCTGTGGTAGCTCGGCGTCTAGACATTTTGATGTTTCTCCCACAGTATTAGTTTGCCGTTGTTAACAGTGAACACTGTCCTCTTCTTCATCCTTCTTCAGCCCATCTGGCTCTTCCCAGTAATTCATGCTGTTCGTTGTTTCCCACTCCGACTTCGTTCTCAGTCTTTTACTTCTCGAACACAGCAGCCTCTTCCTCCTCCGACGCGTTCTGGTCTCGATTGGTTCGCAAGTTTTAGTTTTCTCCATCATGTGATGGTCGTCTGAGCCATTTCATCGGATTTTCTCCGGTGCCCCGCACTCTCTCAATCTGAACCCTGACCCTCATCTTGATGGCGCAACGTGAGCACTGTACAGGGACTTGTGCCAACGACGGGGCCATTTGCATGATCAGCTTTCAGTTCTGTGAAAATGAATCGTGAAACGGTAACTCAAGACCTGTACCTGGGGAGACCGCCCAAAGGGGTTTTAAACTTCAGGAGCCCATTTCACTTAAAAGTTGCAATCCCAGTCCGTGATTCATCCGGCGTTGCGCTTTATATTCCCCCGACTTTCCAGTAAACCGTGGTCCACCCCCTATCCACCCCCACCTCACCACAGGGCAACATGCCACCAGCGGAAGGTCATTGGTCTGTTGTCGATTTCCTGCACAGAGGGCATTGGTGGCAAAACCGAGGTTAGTTACAGTCGCTCAACGGATTTGTTCGTGCGACCAACTTCTCTGGACAGGAATACTCTTGTTGAACATATGCTTGATGACCCCACTCCTCACATCGGTGGCCAATGGTCTCGATTCATCCCTCGTGAACGGCAAGTCAAGTTGTCGAATTTGCTTATTATCAATCAACTTATCAGGCTCTCGACATCAGGCCTCCAAATTTTGCCTGAATGGCAGTCTTACTTCCACTTCCCGAAAGGAAGGACACTAGGTGCATAACAAAGCTGTATAATGGCGAGTGTTCGCCACTTACATATATACAGGCATTATCAATTCCGCACAGTTCCTCGGCAACCTTACTAGTCTGCCATTCACTCCTTTCGTCTCTGATATGCTAGGCCGTCGCTTAGCACTCTTTGTTGGGAGTTTGATAATGTGTTTGGGAGTTGGTCTTCAGGCATCCGCATGGAGCATCCCAATGCTCATCGGTGCTCGATATACCAGTAATTATCAATCATCTTCAATCTCTATCGGTATCTGATGTTCTTGCAGTTGGCATTGGTTTATCTTTCTGTCAAAACGCGTCACCATTGCTTCTGATTGAATTGGCGTATCCAACGCACGTAGGTGTTTTGTGCGTCTTTCTTTAGCGAAGATCTGACGAACTCTACCAGCGGGGACGAATAACTTCAATGTTTAATTCGTCTTGGTACATTGGCAGTATTATCTCCGCTTGGGTAGGCTCTGATCATCAATTTCGCTTTCCCTTGATTTATTCAATGAATTCTAGGTTTGTTATGGCGCCTATCAGCGTGCTGGCGGGAGCGAATGGTCATGGCGTGTCCCAACCCTCGTTCAGGCTCTTTGTCCTGTTGTCCAACTCGTCTCCATTTGGTTTGTCCCCGAATCTCCTCGGTGGCTTGTTTCGAAAGGCATGGAATCGAAGGCATCGGCCGTCCTGGCCAAGTATCACGCACACGGAAGCGACGAACGAGACCCTCTGGTGACGTTTGAGATGGCCCAAATCAGACACGCGATTCGATTGGAGGAAGAGACAAATAAGAGTACCTCCTACCTCTCCCTCTTTTCTACCCCTGGAAATCGGAAGCGAATGCGTATCATTCTTGCAATTGCTGTTTTCTCTCAGTGGAGGTTAGCACATCTTGATCAATCATCGTGTATTCATCGCTAATCATGCCTTCGTATAGTGGAAATGGTCTCGTGTCATATTACATCGATATTGTCTTGAAGGGTGTCGGCGTCACTGATACAAAAACTAAATCCGTCATAAATGGATGTCTCCAAATCTTCAATTTCGTTGTGGCCATTGGAGCAGCCATGCTTGTTGACGTTGCAGGTCGCCGCCCTCTCTTCATTGTCTCCAACTCCGGAATGCTCGTCAGTAAGTGGTAATTGTTTTCTCACTGCGGCAAAATATCCTGATTCGCCCAGCTTTTTGTGCATGGACTGTGACAACGGCTCTCTACAACACCATGGGCAACGCAGCCGCTGCGAAAGCGACTATTCCTCTCATTTTCCTTTTCTATTTCTTCTACGATCTGGCATATACACCGATGCTCGTTGCATATACCCTCGAAATCCTACCATTCCGTGTCCGCGCGAAAGGATTCGCGATCATGGTATGTCGCAAGTCACTATGGAGATCTTTTCAGTTCTGACAGACGCCACAGAACCTGACAATCATGGCGACGGTCGCCTTCAACCAATTTGTTAATCCCTGGGCACTGGAAGCCATCTCTTGGTGGTACTACGTCGTCTATTGCGGTTTCTTGATATTCGAATTGCTCTTCGTACTGTTCTTCATCGTGGAGACCAAAGGTGGGATAGTCCTGCGTCATTGATCGTATTATTTACTCAAACGTCACGACAGGACGAACGCTAGAGGAAACAGCGGCATTGTTCGACGGAGAAGAACAACCTGGCGATCTTGTAGCCATGGGTGGTGAAGCTGCCACTATGACAATGAGGCTCAGTCGGGGAGTCATCTCAGAACAGGAAATCCAAGTCAGGGAGCGATCAGAGGAGAAAACCAACGAATACTACGAGATGAAAAAGCGATATAGAGATTCGGACATGACAACGTCAAGTTTGGATTATCAGTCGCACGCGATCTGAAGTCTTGTCATATCGTCGGCCAGATGGACTTTGTGTACTAATTACCCACCTACCTTTTCGTAACCCACACCTTTCGTTTGTAAAAAAAAGTTGTATGTAAATCACAGACTGTATCTTAAATTCTTATTATGTCTTTATTCCATTCTTCTTGTTCAGCATTCCGAATATGCAAGGCACCGGGCATTAAGTGTTAAATATTTATTCTATCGACATCTGAGTCCGGAGAGACACACAGAAGGAAAGTTTTGTATGTAATTTGACATCGAATGTCCATAGGTACACTCTGGGTATACTTATTTAATTGACCACTGCAAGTCAAGTTCTTGGTCTCTGAACAGAAGTCCTCAAGCAGATATATACTTAAATCAGGAGAAAGAGAAAAAAAGTTTCTATGCGATGTCACCCTCGTCGAGATTGGTCCAGACTTGCACATTATTTGCAAAGCACGAGAATGTTCCCCAACCTTTGTCGTCAATCTCGACGCGACCGTGCTGTGTCATATGGCTCTTAAACGTTTTGCCAGCATTTCGCTGTGGGGTAAAGGGATATTCTCTGAGAGATTTTGGAGACTTTGAGGTTTTGACGACTTACAATTCCGACATTCATACGAAGTTCGTGAACGAATGAATCGGCCCTGAAAAGTAAGGTCCAGGACTACGAGTTAGATCGAAAAACAATTCAATATGCGGTGTTGACTGACCCGTCTTCCTTGTTGCTGATGATAACCGCACACCCGGGATGAGTGTCATCGCCCATTCGCACAAATCCGATACAGTTTCGTTCTGCCGGGTAGTCTTCAGTGGGGCCAAACGCGAACTTTCTCCGCGCCTCTATGAGTAAGCAAACATTCCGGGCGGTGTTCTGGTTGTAACCTTCTTTATTTGGGTACAAGTCCCCGTAAAAGAGGCATCTGTGAAAACCGGGCATATTTTAGAGCCTGCGCATGGGGAAATAAGCTATGATGGAGAAACATACGGCAACCCGAAACCTCGGAGTAATATTATTGCATACGCTTGTGTCTTGAAGTTATCTCCCACCTTCGCATCCGAATGAGAAATGCGGGGAAATAAGCCAGATGATCGTCATTGAATTAACATACCCAACTTTCGAGGCTCTGGCCTTCGACCTGCTATTATTTAAATAAACCGCGTCGTCGGGTGATGCAAAACCTCACCGTGCTATACGCCAAAGCACCCAGATAAGAATAGAATGGTTGGTTATCGGTAGCGAGGAACTCACTCATGATTATCAACAAAGGTAACAGCATCATCAGGTTTCACTTGTACGATGGTATTCTTGAGGATGGCCCTGAGATCGTATCGCTTGCGTTCTCGGCTGGCCTGGTTGAAATTCATGTGTAGAGGCACGTCGAAAAACGCGGTCTGATTGTGAAGAAACGGAACTGAGCTATCAGACATCATCGGACAAAATCCGGAGAATATACATTCTCTCACCTCGCCTTTGAAAGCCTTGATGTAGGGTAAGATCAACTTCAAACTATGCAAGGAAAATGACAACATTTCAGTGGGCACTGCTGCTTGCATGAAGCAATCATTTCACCCACTCTCCTGACCAATACTCGGCTAGGAACAGTTTACAGTTAGGGCATCCCTGACTGGGTTAAAAACGAATCTTACAAACAACGAACATGTCCTGTAATCCGGACCTACGGCGGGTTTCTTGGATCTATCGCAGTCAAAATTGTTACAACATCTTGTAAAAAAAATATTCAGAAATTCTTACCCATCGCAGCAAGAACTTTTTGTCAATATGTTTGATGGCGTCGAGCCTGAAACCGTGGGCATTCGTTGTCTATAGCAAAAGTTAATTCTGTATTCAATTACGAAACTTCCATGCATACTTTTAGGATCCATTCGCCCCAGTTCTCAAGGTCTTCTTTTACAGCAGGGTGGCGATGGTCAATCTAAAAGATAGAGGTTATTTGAAGCCATCAACGAGAAAGAATAGTCCATTTACGTCAATTCCCAATAAGAAGTCATAGTTTCCGAGCTCGGAATCAACGTGTCGCGACCAGCCTTTATGACCAGGAGCGGTTATGCGATATATGGCCTTGGTTTTGGTTTTTTGATCCCAGTCCACACCTGAATATCAAGATCAGCCTTGTGATAGCTATCGAGGTTGGTAACTTCGATAGGTACCGGTAAAATGCTCTCTTGACCAGCGGAATGAGCTGTACTAGAGAGAAAAGTGAGATTTGAAATTCTGCGACAAAAGAGAGCATCTCGTACTGTATTTCCTCTCGTCGGATATGTGAAAGATGTCCATCCCTAACTCGAAAACTTGAATGGAGCTCGCGTCTTTGGAATTGAATGTGCCACACTGCTATACCTGGATTTCTCTGGCAGGTCCAGCATCCTTCAGACGATTTTCCGGTTGGACTGGTACAGCTTGGAACGTCTCAACATGGTCAGCACCCAATTTATGCTGTGGAAGATAGATCAAGCTTGGGACAAGCGGGCTTGAAACTGGAGCGACACGTACGTTTAATACAGCATCGATTAAGATGTCTATTCCATGTACTTTGGCCACTTGGCAGGCATGAAGTAACTCTTCTCTAGTGCCCCACCTCGTCTTGGTAGTCCCTTTATGCTCGAATTCACCTAAATCCCACTAACACCAAGAGTTCAAATTGGTGAGATCTCATGGTGATTTAGAGGAGGGCAAGTGCATACCAAATCATACGCGTCATAGCCTCGGCCTTTCTACCAAAAAACATTCAGGTAAGGTCAGCCAAGGATGGCAGAGGTCAACTTACGGGTTCTGCGGCCTTATTCGGGGGTGGCAACCAGACTTGGGTAACGCCCATCTCTGCCAAGTTTGGGACCTCTGTCTCGAAATGTTTCCACCAGCTCAGGGTCTCGTGCAGACAGTCCCATGTAAAAAATTGGATCTGATTTCAAGGAATTATATGCAGATAGAGAAGCCACGTAGACAAAAGCCCATACCATGAGGGGATTGGCATTTTGTAACCTGTCTTCAGGTCCACAGCGCATATAGGTGAGAGGACTTGGAGGGGTTGGAGGGAAGAGCCATGTTTTGAGCTTGGCAAACATGGCGAAGGAGTCGAGGTATGAAAAGAGGCAAAAGAAAGGTGGATGGAGAATGGTCAACGGATAAAGAGCTTAATGGGATCTTGACATAATAATTGTAGCATTCATCAGATTCACGGCGAGAGCTTCCCTGCTCGCTCAAACGTTCAACTTGAGAAGATTAATCATTAATGTCCAGCGGCCCGCTTTTGCCCCACTCACTCTGCACGTGACAGCGTCGGAACATCAAATCCCGGCATCCTCCGCAAACCTATAAAATGGTCCGATTCGCTCATGTTCGCTTGTTGAAAGTTCCCACCACAGCGCTCCCTCGTCTTCTGTTGGCGTTTTGCTTCACATTGGGACATGGATATGGTGCAACTCTTGTAGTTCTGCTGGTGGGCAGAGACAACAGCCCCCTTAATCGCTCCGATCACGCTACACCCTACGTAGAGAGGAGTTTCATGATGTGGCAACATCTTTTCTTGTATACTCGTTCCTCCTAATGCAAATGACATATGTGACTTGCAATACCTCCAGAATCGATGGATGAAAAAACTATTGAGATCCAAGAAATTATCCAGGTAAATACGCGTCGAGAGGTATAAAATAAGTCATAAAAATCGATCAAAATTGTCTTCTCAGTTTTGAGAGATTCGAGGATGTCGATCTCTGCGGAACATGTTCATCCATCTTCAAAGGTGACAGTACTGAGGGGATGTTCATGGTGTCCTCAACCTGAATTATTAATTGTTACTTCGTCGAGACATCCTCCAAAATACCAAAACACTCACCTGTGCCAATTTCAAGTTCCCAAAAGCGAAGGGACCACCTGCAAAAGGAGGCAGAATTTTTCGTTTCTTTTTCTTCACGGCATCCGGGGCTTCGTCTTCCTCGTCTCGGTCATCAAGTCCAGGACGTGCCGTAGGCTGCTTACTCCCACCGCGCTTCACCTTGGTCTTGCTCCCATCAGTGGTTTCTTTCGCATCGTCCTTCGTTTTATACGCCTTTTTGCTGGGTCTGGGAACAATTTCAGCATCGTCCTCATCCTCATCTTCAACAGCTTTCCGTTTTCCTTTCTGTTTCCTTTCAGGTTCAGGTTCAGGTTCCTCATCTTCAACAGCCTTTCGCTTTCCCTTTTTTCGTTCAGGTTCGGGTTCAGGTTCCTCTTCGGACTCCCGCGCTTTCGCCTTTCCCTTCCTCCTTGATTTTGGCGGCGGTTCTTCCACATCGTCTTGGTCAGATATTTCGAAAACTTCGGGCGGGGAAGGTTTATAAGGTCGTGGCGGTTTACCACCTGTTGACTTCCGGGCAATTTGTCGCGATGGTCCCTTTGAATTTTCTGCCGTCGTTGAAGAACTAGATTTGGACGGCATGGGCTTTTTGATAGATGGTGGCTTCTTCGGCGGGATAATTTTCTCTCTGTTGTCTTCTTCGATAGCATCATCTTCGTCGTCTTCATTTGGTGGAGGACTCGACACCCTAGGTTTCTATTTGAAAACGTTATATATATATATATATATATATATTAAAAAAAAAAAACGGGAAGTCGGACGAACTTGAGGGGACGGTGGGCGAACACGGGCTCTCTCTACCTCGAGGTCTTCCTTGAGTTTCGAGCATGTTTTCTCTAGTTTAGCCACCTTCTTCTCTAGTTCAGCATTTTCCCTCTTTTTATCCTTGGCCTCGACCTATCAGGGGAAAGGAAGACAGTTTGAGAACGGGTCACAAAAGGAGAGGGTGAACCTCACCTCCCAGTTCGTGAGCGAAGCCTTCAGATTATCGATTCTTTTCTTTTCCTTCGCTAGTTCCTTCGCAGCTTGTTCCCTTTCCTGCTCGTGGGCATCCTGCAGTTCTTGAAGCTGCAATTCGAGCCTTCGAATTCGCTTTTGTTGTTGCTCAGCAGCTTCGCCTTCCTTCGTCTCCAGATTCTGCCACCTTTCAATTTGGTTCGTGAGTTTGGCATTCGTCCGTGTGAGATCGTTGTTCAGCCGCTCGAGCTCGGTAATTTTGGTCTGTGCGTGCTCGAGCTGAAGAAGAGTCCTTTGGAGCTTCGAGTCCATGGACGTAAAGTCAGATTCGAGAACGGAATGCTCCTTACGAAGTTCGTTAAGTTCAGCCTAGTCGCTTGACTGTTTAGAAAATGGGTTCAGAAATGAGGAAAGGTGCCACCGGAGACTCACCTCTTTATCCTCTCTCGCCTTTGTTGCATCCCTAAGACCAGTCCGGACGGTTTCCAACTTGACCCGAAAAGATTCCTTTTCTTCTTTGAGCTTTGCAGCATAACGGGCGGTCTTCTCCATTGCCTCCTCCAATTCAGCTTCCATGGTTTGTGCGAGGGTCGTCTTCTCTCCCTCCAAATCCTCTATCACCAACTCCAACTCCTGTTCCCTCATCTGAAATTGCTTGATTTTATAGTCCCTTTTCAATCGCTGCAATTTCTCCTCTCTCGTAATGGCCAGTTCTTTGATGACATTCCCCCTTTCCGTCTCTACCTCCATCTCGAGCTGCTTTTGGACGATACGGTAGGACCGTAAGATGTTGTCACAACCTTCTTTCCACAGCAGGTCATTTGATGCCCATTTTCGCTGGATCTCGAGTACGGCATCATTACCACGGGTCCGCTCTTGAGCGACCTCCTGAGCAAGCTTTTTGTTGGTGTGCTCGAGCGTACGGTTTCGTTGGACAAGGTCGTCTATCTGTGCCTGGTTGGATGCTTCTAGAGAGGGCAGAGCACCGGTCAGTGGAGTTCCTCCGCGCCTGAAGGCCATAGACGGGAAGAGGACGTAGAATGAAGCGTGTAAAAGAAACGAGCGAGGAGGAGAAGCGCGTCTGGAAGAGCAGCGTGGGAAGTTGATCAATTAGAGGCACGTGGTCGCGAAGGATTTTGGAACAAACAGTTGTAATTAAATCATGGCTCCCTCCAACTTACCAGTCAAAAACATTTCCATCAACGTCCCTCGCCACAATGCTCAGCGCCTCAATCCAAAGCTCGTCTCAGAGGTCAAGAATCAGGCAAAGGTTCAGCGTATTCTCGTAGACACAAACCAGCCAAATCCAAAGTTGCTTCAAGCCATTGTAAAGTTCCATCTTTCGTCTCCTAAGCCTTGTCGTTCAACCAAAATATTCTAGGAAAGCGCATCAGAATGGAATTCCATGCTTATGACAGCGAGGGCTGAACGTGGTCCTCAATGGGATGTTGGTACTCAACAGTCTGTCCAATTTGCCTTGAACATGGGGTTCCTCTTTTCACTAACGCAACTATCATGTTCGATAGGTTTTTGGTCGATAAATACTCTGATCTGTATTATGACCCGACACCCCTTCTTGAGACTGTCAGAAAATTGACAGAGGACGAGAACCCTCCTGCGCCCATCCAACAAACACCACAACGGACTCAATCCCAACACCCCCACCAACCCTCACAGCAAAGCCAAGCGCCCCCACCTCAATCTCACCACCACCACCCTCATCAGCATACCCCACAACATCAATACCAGCAACAACAACACCAGCACCAGCAGTCTTTCCAACTTTCACAAGCACCTATGCCGGCTCGGCACCATACACCCATGAGAGACCGAGGAGACTATGGCATGGCCCCACAAATGAGCAGAGACCAATCTCCCATGCGCCACGGAGGGGGTGGAGGTGGAGGAGGAGGAGGACCCCCTGGAAATTTCGGTTTTCCTGCCAGCATGAATATCCGTGGTCCTTCCGGCGGCGCTTATGGAGGCGGAGCTGGTCCTTCAGGTCCTTCGCCCTTTCCTCCCGCAAATCAATTTGAGCCCAGTACCCCAATACGCGCAGGAAGCGGTATGGGCATGGGCTCTCCTATGGGCGGCAGTATGCGACAAAATATGGCAGGCGGTGGTGGTATGGGAGGTGGTGGTATGATTGCAATGGGTGCCGGTGGGATGAATGCCATGGGTGGTAGTGGTATGAGTGGTGGTGGCATGAGTAACATGGGTGGTGGTGGTGGTGGTATGGGTAACATGGGTGCTGGTAGTATGGGCAATATGGGCGGCGGTAATATGGGCAACATGGGAGGTGGTGGCATGGGTGGTATGGGTGGCGGTATGGGAAATATGGGTGGGATGGCCGGTGGAGGTATGGGTGGAATCTCTGGCGGAGGCATGGGTGGCATTTCCAGCGGAGGAATGGGAGGAATGCCTGGTGGCGGCATGGGAGGAATGTCTGGTGGTGGAATGGGTGGGATGGGTGCAATCTCTAGTGGTGGAATGGGAATGGGTGGGATGGGCGGAGGCACTATGGGCATGGGAAGCATGGGTGGAGGTGGAATGGGTGGAACCATGGGTGGAGGTGGAATGGCAGGAAATATGGGAGGCGGTGGAATCGGAGGAAATAATATGGGTAGTATGGCGGGTATGGGAGGCGGCGGCATGGGGGCCATGGGAGGCATGGGCAGTGGTGTCGGGATGGACGGAGGCGGCGGCATGGGAGGTGGTATGGGTGGCATGGGCAACATGGGAGGCATGGGTGGTGGAGGCATGAATCCCGGCATGGGAGGAATGGGAGGCGGTATGGGAGGAATGGGCGGTATGGGAGGAGGTATGACTCAGGGAATGGGAGGCGGCATGAACCAAGGAATGGGTGGGGGCATGAACCAAGGCATGGGCGGCGGAGGCATGAATCCCGCTATGGGATCGGGAATGGGAGGCATGGGCATGGGAGGAGGAGGCATGGGAGGTATTTCAATCGACAACATGGGCACCATGGGCATGAACCTCTCTCCTCAAATTATAAACCGAGGGATGTCAGACAGTTTCCTCAATTAATGTAGTATACCCTTATCCTTTCTTTTTTTCCCTTCTTGTGCTCGTTGACATCGCAATTGCTGGACTGAAATCGCATAAAATTTTCTATTGTAAAAAGCTGCTCATCGGGTGCGTTAAAAACCCAGTGGGAAAAGCTACCGAGGCAGGAACATGAAAGAAGGTGAAAGAGTACAAATCAGAGCGCGAAAAAAATCCGACATACTGGCCACATCGGCAGGGGAAAGTAATAAAGATGTAAAGAAATGTTTGTCTTGATGGGGTCTTGAGTCTTGCTGATGTCCAGGGGCATGAAAACGTCGGGCAAACTCAAACACAAAACAGGAGAAGAACGAAACGAGAACGAAACGAGAAGAACGAGAAGAACGAAAAGAGAAGAACGAAACAACAAGAGAGGAACGAAACGACAAGAACGAAAAGAGAAGAACGAAACGACAAGAAAGTGCTCACGGAAGAAAACGAAGAAGACATAGAACTCACGGACGAAGAAGTCGAGGGTGGACCAGCCGCCACTCACGGAAGTGAAATGGGGTCGCGAGGCAGACGCAAGTGGACCTCATTGTCGATCCTTCCTGCGCCCACCATTTCACCGACATGAAGTGGTTGCCGAGGTCCGGGAAGGGGGGATGGGCTCAAGTCCAGGCAGATTGCAAAAGAAAAGGGAAAGAGAAAAAGGGAGGAAATGATTACTCACCTTTATGGTCTCGTTGTAGTTCTACGTTCCTGGGGCGGGGTTGGTTTTTTTTTTGCTTCCCTTTTTTTTATCCTTGATTCTTTTTGGCGGAATCCTGGTCCTCTATGTCTTGTCCTTTCTGTAATATAGTACGCGGTTATAGTCAGACAGAGAAAAGAGATTCAAGAAAAGAATGCCTACACACATCCTGCTTGATGAGTTCGCCGTGGTATTTTTTTTTTTTGTTCTATCCATCACAATTAGAATCGATATAGGAACCATAAGAAATTTGACTGCTTACTCTTGGTCTCGTCGGGGGTATCCTTTTTCTTTCTTTCTTTTTTTTGCTGTGGGTGAACATCACCGTTAGAACCATGAGTGAAGGAATAACGACAATTACTTACTCTTGATCCACGTCGGGGGGTATCCTCTTTCATTTTTTGCTGTAGGTGAAGATCATCATAAGAGCCATGAATGAAGGAATGAGAACAACTGCTTACTCTTGATCCACAGTATCAATGCGGTGGTTTTGCCATTCTTTCTGTGACGTACATCACAATCAGAATCGATGAAGGGTCGCAGTTAAAAAAATGCTTACTTTTTTATCCACCATTTTGAGCCACCACCTTGAACCACCGCATTGATACTGTTCTTTTTTTTTTTTTCTGCAGATGTAAACCAGAGTTAGAACCAAGTCATGAATCTGAAAGAACGTTACTCACTCTTGATCATGTCGGGAGTCCTGTTTTTTTCTTTCTTTTTCTTCTTCTTTCTGCAAGCATCCACCACCGTTAGAATCCAAAGACAACGATGAGGCAGGTTACTTACTCTCTTGAGGCTCGTCGTTCTTCCTTTTTTTCCCTGTCGTTCTACATAGAAAACGATAAGACATCATCTTCATAAAAATGATAAATGTTGCTTACTTTTCGTCCCACAATATTACGACCACAACATAGTCGTAATATTGTGGGATCGTAAGTATCTCTTTTTCCCTTGGAAATCAAACGACAGTGAGATGGGCCAATCTGGAAAGGAAAACTTAGATATTAGTTACTCACCTTACCTGACAATACCCCATCGCCAGGGTATTGTTGTATTTTCTGCAAAGCGACAACATCAGACATCAAAAAGAAACAAAAAGAAAAGGAAGATCTCACGATTCATTCCTCGGATATTGTTGGCTTTTTTTTTTCCTTTTTGGAGATTTATCTGGAATAAAATATCAGTCAGAGTATAGCAAAGGATAAGGAGAAATGCTCCTTACTTTCCCCGCCAACAATATCCGAGGCTATGAATCATCTCTTCTTCTATACCGTGTGTTGACGACGTCAGATAACATACCTTCGTTCAAACGAGTTCCTCTCACCGTGTCCAAGATTATTGTTGTGCCTTCTCTTCTTTCTGTGTGAGATGAATGTTTCTAGGCGGTCGAGTCGACGTGGGGCGATATCGCTCACTTTTTTTCGTTCCTATGTAGCGGCGAGGTCAGAGACAGAATAGGTTACTTGAGCAACAACGGGCTTACCTTGATGGCCAACTGTTGACAACACCCAACCGTTCTATCGAATGTTGGAACGCCTATGCGGATAGCGATGATGTTAGATGGTACGTCCGTATGAGAAAAGGAGCAAAGGGTTATTGGCGGTGGGAGTTCGGCGGCGGGCGTTTGGCGTGCATGTAAGTGTACCCGCTATGGGTCCTCGCCCTTGTGTCAATGTGATGAAGGTTGACTGATGACACGCCTTGAAGGCGTTATGCCCAAGGCTGTCTGGTGGGGATGATGAAGGTAGGTGGAAGAGTAGGGAAACATGCCTAAGGGTAGGATGAACGATTTTTATACCTCTCGGGCGTGGCTGACCAAATGCTAAAAATATATTTCGTTTTGGCCCATGACATCAGGGAAATTGCCTTCCGGGCGGGGTGGTTGGCACAAGGAGCTGACAATCCAACTGCTAGCCACAGCTGCGCACATTCCGTGATCCGCGAGCGGTCCAAAGTATCTTCATTGGCGGATCGACGACGAGGAGAAACAACGGACACAAGACAGATAACAACAGTGAATTTGATTTTGAGAGTTCTACAAATGAGTTAGATTAGTTACTATGATAAATAGATTATAAATTGAGTGGTGGTTGTGTTCTTGTGTTGGATAGTCTAGGAATGCGAGGGTTTCTTCTCCTCGATTTCAGTACCAACGAGCATGTGCCATAGTTCTGGCCCGTCCCTGATAAGTGCCTGCTCCGTAGCTTTAGTCTAAACAAGTTTGGCTGGTTGTACAAATGACCTTACGATTGTAACTTCCACAGCGATCAGAGCGATGATGATTAGTTCCATAGAATGTGTTGACGACTAAAGAACACCAAAGGTTAGTGAAAGCCAGCCTTCCAAGAAGTAGTTGCCCACTTCAGTAAGTAACTGACGAAGCATTGATTGCGCTTCGGCAGCATATGTGATTTTATCGTTGAAAGACGCAGTTCGCGCCTTGACTTCAAGAGCATTGCTCAACGATTTGAAGTATGCTTCAAATACACATCAAAACCGATACCAAGATATGTTTTAGAAAAGCATCACGTACATTCCAACCCGGGTTCTGCCCAATAAAAATCAGGGGTTTCGCTGAAGTTTTCCCGGTTCAAGTTCAAGAGCTGCCTGAACTTCATCAATTCACCGAGTTTCTTGATCAGTTGTGTACGGCCCATGCCAGGCTTCCCTGTTTTCGCGAGGTCGTGGGGAAGAAGCGCCATTGAAGCAAGATAGTTATCCAAAGAAACTTCCAGAGCAGACAAGGCAGTTGACCGTGAAAGCGCCTGAGAATAAGCGTATCGTGCAAGCAATGTGTCGGCTGGGAAGGCCATGGGTGGCAGGTTTTTGGGCAAAAGATCAGTTTCATTGAGAGGTTCGACCTGACCGAGGATGATCAAGTCACCCTGCAGTCTGGTCTTCCTGTCAGAGAACAGCGACATCAATTTTGGTTGAACGGTGGGTGGGACATTGACAGGCCATGACTCACTCGATGGGATCGACGACAAACTCCAACTCTTCCGTCTCTGGCTCCTGTAGCGGAGAGACTTCGATATCCCGGGCACGGTCAATGACTTGAGTCACGAAACTACGCGCTTCAGCCTCTCCCAACCCCCAACAGACGACGTTGCCATTTGAAAAGACGAAGATTTCTCCTTCCTTCCCAGATTCGCCCCACTTGGGAATCCACCAGGATTCGTGGAGAGCTTGAGAACGTGCTGGAAGTTCTGGAAGAGAACGTAGACGAGAAAGAATGTAGCGTTCGGCTGTTGCAAGAGTGGTTACAGGCTGGATGACGCCTCTGGTGGGGGTTGGATTGGAACGAATGAGGAGAGATTCTGACGCTGCACGACGAAGAGGAGTGGTTGATGTTGGCTTTACTTTTGCATCGGATAGAGGGTTTACTGAAGCATGTTTAGAAGTCGAATAAAAACGCGGAGCAAGCCATCGTGAACAAGCTGAGATTGCCGCTGGTCTGAACAAAGCCATGAAAGGACAAATCAAGAACAAACTTAGACATCACACAAAAATTAAAAAAGGCATCTCCATCAAGTATTTTTTTTTCTACTCGACGATATACGTAAATTGACCTAGTATATTGAGACACCAGAATGGCCTGGGGTAATTGATTTGAATGCGCTGGGATCCACACCATGCGACAC
>JAHXRV010006772.1:0-11767 GCA_019904355.1 Psilocybe tampanensis
GATAATGGCCATCACGTCTTGAGAACCACCCCTACATATGGCATATGGGTTGTGTGGCACTGGCCCACTGGTAAATTGAGTAATTTACCAGGTGGCAGGTACCTCGGTCGCAAGCGAGCGAGTAGAGATAGAGACAGGCACATGAGGAGAAAAACATACCCTGATCAAATATTTCAAACAGGCTCTTTGTCCTCCTACTATCCCTCCGTTCGTCCTGACTTTCAGTGGTTTATGTAGTGTCGACGTCAAGGCGATCTTATCACTCGAAACACATATTAGCAAGCAGCACTTCGGCCCAACACGACAGAAACACCCCCACATGGATCATCGATAAATTTATTATTACAACCTCCGACCCGATTGGCACGACGGCCGGCGAAGGGCGTTGAGGGGCGTTGAGCAGGAAACCACCGAACGACTCCCAGTCTCGAACGACAATGGCGAGAAAGTCGGAAAGGAATTCTGCCAGGCTCTGTCAAATCCTCAACCCCCTTCGCAATATTCGCATAGCTGAAAACATTGACCACGGAGAAAGCTGACCAGGACCCTCTTAGTATTTGTATAAGTACATATTCCAGGTACCTCCCAGGTGATGGTGGCTCCGTGTCATTGGCCCATAAACCTTTAGCTTTCGGAGTAGCGCGCATTTGACATCAATCGTTTTGATGTTTGTCAAGGGTCCAACCTCCAAGATAGGGGTACTTCTCAGAAGGGCGCACTAGCGGGCCAGGGGTGACGATTGGCGCGCCTGTTGTCGCCAAAAGGAGGCGTGTCGGGTGATCCTTCGCTGTATGTCTGTACCAGCATCGGAACTGGATTTGGTGCAACAAACTGACGGTGAAAATGGGGTTTCTAAATGCCTCTTCTCTGGAATCCCCAATATTCAAGCCAAACTCACTCGACTAGCAACAGCTTCCAACCTTCTGTACGATAAAATAACGGGCATTTATAATATGTAGTGATTGTGCCACTCGTCATGCCCACGGTACTTATACCCTATTGACAGGGCAAATGTATGAGAAAAGGGTCCAAAATGCGCCCAAGAACGAGACGGCAGCCTCTCCAAAGTCCCATTGAAAATGAAGCCTCAACTCAGAAAGAAAATACGCGAACCAAACATTTGTCGCTTCTCTTGTGAACTTAGAAAATACGCGCCCAAATTACGGCACTGGCAGATCGCCAACGTCGTGATCGACTCACTCAGGCAAGGGAGGTCCTGGCGACTGAGATGCGACCTTGAGCCGAGATAGAACGGAGACCTCTTTGTTAGGGAAGTATATCCGCATTTGGAATCAGGGTCCACAAAGGTGAACGCCGTGAGTGGACGACTACTATTGCGCTCGAAATCCGCCTGAATTTTGGCAGAACATTAGAGAATATTCATGCTAACATTTTAAAAATCCATCCTCAAGGGAAATCAGAACGGGCTATTTAAATCTGATTTTTAACACCTACAGTATTTGCTCCAAGGTCGGCGAAGTCAGGTCCTGACATGACCGAACTTCGACTCTAATAACAGCCTTGGAGCTGATGCCACAAAGGTAGTCTAATGAGGAATCCGGATCCATGAAATTGGCGATAAAATCAATCTATTTATGCAAATAGACAATAATTTGGATTCTATCATATCTAAGTATGTAGTTACTAATCTGCTAAACACTGCTGGAGTGTGTCATCAAAAAACATGAGTAGCGGCGACGTGAAAATTACATATAATTGTACAGACATTGCAATGGTATATCCTATTCGTACACATCTCGTTCGTCAGCATGTCCATCCCACTCGTTCACTATATAATGTGTCGGGAGCTCCTCGTCTTCATCATGCTTGGAATATAATTACAGCCCCCTACCAGAGATTATCCGCCGATCCTGGCAAATGTGTCGGGTTTTTTTCTTCTTATACTTTTGTCGATCCTCGTCGTCTTGAAACTGTTTTCCAAACAGAGATGAAGCATAGTGCACCCATAAATAACACGGCCTGAAAAAGTTCATATTAGTCCGTCTCGAAAGAGAAGAGATCAGAGTTATTTATTGCTTGCCGCTGCGAAGATAAACGGCCGATGCCATATGTGATGGTTTGTGAGAAGAGCTCCGGCAATGGGGTTTCCAGTAAGGAGAGCGAACGATAGTGAGAAAGAGACCATTCCTATTCGTATCCTTGAAAACTCCAAGGTCAGTAAAATGTTTTGTTGAGAAAAAAAAAATCAGGCCATTCAGACATACCCAAGATCTGAGAAATCGTGCTGTGTGACGAACGAGGCGACACTTGGAGCCACCAATGATACCACTAAACCCAGGAAGGTGTTTAGTAACGAGGAATTCCCGAGATTGTCAGAGTCAAAAACGTACGGCCTCCAGAGAAAAATCCGTAAAACAGACCAAAGGCCGTCACGCCCGCAACGCTTGTCGCTCCAAACATGCCAAATATTAACCCCGCACTTATGACCGCAGACGGAATCATGACTGAAGAAGGTGCAATCAGTGCTTCTGTTTAGTTTTTTTGACAAAGGGATATTCAAAGAAGAGCTTACCGTTCAACGGCCCGTAGATGTCTCCCATAAAATTAGGGACTGTTCGCCCAAACACCGATGCGGCATTCATGACCGTGATCTGAACGATCGTAGGGGATAACTTTCAGCGGACGAAGGTATAGAAGAGAACAATTAACGTACAGAGTACTTTGTAAACACAGCATTGACACCGTGCGTGGAGGCATATAGCTGCAAATAGAAGACTGGAGAATGATCAGGACCTTGGTTTTTCAGAAACGAGGCCTGCAACTCACAAGGAACGAATATCCCCCAGAATACCTGTGAGAGCGTCAGACAGAGTGCATGGTTTGGCGTACAAGCCATGACATACCAGGAATGAACCAAGGATGTAGATAAGGAAAGGTATGTCAGAGAGGACCTTTCTGAAAGTGGTTCCGCTCCCGTCCTGGGCTTTTTTTGGCGGTAGTCTCGTTCGCATGATCGAATTGGCGATGATGAGAAACCCAAGGTCCATGAAGGCCACAGCTCTATAACAGGAACATGAGCGAAACGACCTGAGGAAGAAACGCATCCTTGGCTTACCTTACTCCCCACTGGAAGCCAGAGGTCCGTGTAAAGATGTTGTTCAATAAGACGGGATAGATGACACCCCCGAGGCTCGACCCTGGAACGGGAGTGTTAGTTATAATTAAATTCAGGGTTGAAAATTAGGTTACCACTTACCACATATCACAATTCCCATCGCCATGGACCGCTTCACCCGAAAGTAATGTGATGTAATCGTGAGGGAAGGGAGGAACATCATTCCCATTCCAAGGCCCATTCCGACCCCTTGTGAGAGAAGGTTCTGGTAATAGTGGTGCGGTTGAGTCAGGGAAAGCATGAATATCCTGAAAAATCGAACGATCTTCAGACACTCTCATGATGAACCAACGACGAGCTCAACTCACGAGAAAATGTAGATAGCAGAGCCAGCAAGCAAGCAATGGTGAAAGTATCCCGCGTCAAATAATCGTCCTGCCGGCAACCCAACTGCGAACACGAGGAAAACTTGCATTGACCCTATCAGGCTGATCTCAGAAGGAGAGTGCTCGCTCAAGGATGTCCTCTACTCTGTGGTCAACGCGAGTTCGTATCCAGATGATAAGGATGATCATGAACTCACGCTATAGTAGTCCTGATATACGCCAAATGATTGTACCACACCGAACGAGCAGAAAGTGACCATTGTCCTGCACGTCGGGATATCAGTGATATGGGACCAGGTCGCAGTCGTGGCATATCTCTCACCCTCCTAGTACTGTCAACCAAGCTTGTCGACCGCCTTCCGGGAAAGAGGGGAGCTCTGACGCTGGATCGACGATGATTTCGACCCTTTGAGCCGACTGCAACTCTACATCCAACACCATCTCCTTCGAGGCCGCGGGGCCATTGCTGGGCGAATGGATACTGCTTCCTTCTGTGCTTGAGGTCTCCGACGTTTGGAACTCCTTTTTGCTGGTGGTCAGTCCCTCCATGGTAGGGGGAGAAGAGCAGCGATTCAATCAAAGAGCAGAAGCTTGAACTCAGCAAATGCTTCGTACTTGTGCCCTTTTCTCATGTCTACACGCTGGAGTTTCGGCTAACAAGGGAGCTATAATTGAGGGTATGTGTATCGAGTTAATCTGTAGGACAGCTATTTTTGGAGAAACTCACACTCGTGTAACAAATGGAGCTGGCCAAGGGCTAATAGCTTCCACGGTGTGATTCTTCGATACCTGAGCGAGGAAAAAAAGGGCCTCGAGCAGGACCACGTTCAACTGAATGCTGTCGATGTTGATGCTGGAAATTGCAAATTGCAGACAATAAAAGGGATATACCTCGCAAGGATTTGTCGCAAGGAGAATTTGAAATGAAAATGGCACAGAAAGCGTGAGTGTGTCCCTAAGATTAGAATGAAGACTTGCAGAAATATGTTCATCCATACCAGCCGGTTCTTGATGGACGTCACTTTGCTGTGAAAAAGAATGTTGGTTGAGACATGTGCCGCGCACAGACATGCCACACGTTGCACGTATACCCACTGTGTCTGTGTATACTGAAAGGATACCCACCCGAGTTCTGTGGTCTCCTGGAAATCTGATAAATACACGTCCCAGTTGCCAACCCCAGTACTCTGGGGAGAAGAGGTAAAGCTTAAATAAATGAAGAATTCACTGGATGAAGACAAGCTCAATGTAAGCATCATCACGAGGGCGAGAGAGACTTCTCAGAGAAGGACCGTTTTGCAATACCAGTATGTACAGGCAGGTTCAGCCTCTGAGATGGCCGTCATGGTCGTCGTTGAATTCAATGAAAGAGCAGCATGATCATCGTAGGCGGCGCGAAAGGAGGAACACGTGGCTCTCACTTTCTCTGACCAGAACCACCATCATCTCTCTCGCGGCTCGCCTAGATTTTCTCCTTCCTCTGGGACATCACTCTCAGTCTACAGGATCAACAACAATCAGTGTTCAATCTTAGCAACAATTCATCCTGCCATTTCTTGTCCATCCATGTCGATTGGGAAGATCTTGGGATATCTTATGATTGCCAGGACAGTTGCGATTTCTCGTTCTTTCGGCTCTTTTGGGCCTACTGGAATCCCGGGGGTTGGGTCTCTTTTAGAATCCAAACTTGTGGCAATCTGCACATCTGGGACCATGATTGGAGCTGGGTCCGATTCTATGGTATCGGTATCGTTTGGTGTCTAACATGCCTTGCCACAAACGTCCTTCGAGGTGGGAACCACGGCTACAGGCGTATGCTGACCGAATCAAGCGGACACCTGCATATTCACTCTGCTCATCCCGAGCACTGTCCTTTGCCGGCTTCCTTTCTGACCTTTTTCTCCAAGTTTCCAACCCGAACTGATTTTTCGCACTGAACGTCACAGGAAGTGACTTCCTTTCTGCACACGATTTGAGTTGCATCGACCGAATCTTTATACGCTAAACTGTCTGCGCGACATGTAATTTTTGTCCTCTGGATCTACCAAACTTATTTTTAGGTTCAGTCCACATATCATACCCGGACACACGATGTGAGCCTCCATACGCATTTGTTTACTTTACCCTATACGTGATGCTAACTTCTAGATTTTCCTCAACTGGGAATGGCAGACTCTCATAGAAGATAGCAAATAGCAAATGTTTCAACTTCGAATTCGTGGAATCCTTTCTCTCGCGAATTCTTTAAAAGGGACTCTTTAGATGCTGTCCTTCCCAAGTCGAGACCCGTCCCAAAAATCATGCCCAACCAACTCTATTCACATCCATTGTTCACCACCCGGTCAGAGCTACTAGCTCGCGATGAGCAAGTATCATTGTCGTACCAAAGAGCAAAGCTCGTCATGCAGACATATCGTCAGTATCTTCACGCTTTATAATCATTGCTTGTGCTTACCATATGAGCAGGTCTAACGGCAAACGATGTCCAATTTTGCACACCGAGATTTTGGGAGCTCATCTGTGACCCCATTCTCTCCTTGGATATCGCCATGTTCACCATTTTGGCCGCCCATATCGGCCTGGCTATCGGAACGCTGTCGCGGCATCTCAAGAGCCGACCGGACCTTAGGCCTCTTGTGCAACGTCTTTTGCGTTTTGACACAGTCGGCATATACCTCCTGACTGAGAGAGGGCATGGTCTTGACTCATTCAACATCGAGACAACCGCCACGAAGACTCCAGATGGTTACATTCTACATACTCCACGCGAAGAAGCTGCGAAGTAAGCCAGATTCTCTTTCTGATGTCTTTCATCGCTCTTATCAAAAACGGCTCAGATTTATGCCGGCTTCAACACCGAGTTTCAATATTCCAAAGGTAGCACTCGTCATGGCGCGTCTGATTGTTGACGGTGAAGATCGCGGATGTCGATTCTTCGTGGTCCCCATCTGTAACGAAAAGGAAATGTACCTTGGGGTACGATCCACCAGACTTCCAAATCGAAGTGGAACCGGACCTCTAGATTTCTCCATCACGACTTTCGACCAGGTCCACCTACCTCCCACAGCCCTTGTTGCCTCTGACATCACGAATATATCCAAGCCTGCTCGCCCACTGGAAGCTTGGTGGAACGAGATATGGAGAATCCAACTGGGCACTATGGCCGTCCCTGCCCCCTGGGTCACAGCGATCAAGTCTGTGGCGTTCATTGGAGGAAAATATTCTCTGCGACGGTGTATCCTCGGCAAGAACGATGTACCCACACCCATCATTACTTTCCGTACCCAACAATGGCCCATCGCTCACGCTACCGCTGTCGGACTGGTGATGGCAAACTGGTTCCCCACCGCTATTCGAGACGCTATGGCGAACAATGATTACCGCCTTCGCCACGCCATGTCGGTTGTCATCAAAACTACCGTTTGCCGGCATTTCCAGCGTTGTGTACCCGAGGTTGCTGAGCGATGTGGTGCCCAAGGCACATTTGAACAAAATTATATGGCCAAAATTGAGGTATGTTTCTTTTTTGCACCCATCGATTTTTAAAAAATGATATTAATTGAACCGATTTATCTCAGAATGATGGAAAAGGAGTTATCATTGCAGAAGGCGACGTCCTCACTCTCTGCATTCGATTGTTCTCGGAATTACTCCAAGGTCATTTTGAACTTCCAATTCCCGATCCATCGGACTCTCTTCTCGCCCAACATGCTGCTTCAATTCTCCAGGAAAACCACGACCTCTTCCTGTCTTTGAATTGCGAACATCGAAGTGATGGTTTCAACTTCCTTATTCTACCCCAGTCAGAAAAGGTGGTCGAAGCGATCGGTCATGCGCTTGCCTATTCCGCCGCGGTGAAAGCTGGGCTTCCGAAGCCAATCCTCGATGTATACGAATCTGCAGTCATCCGGCAAGATCCCGCTTGGTACTCTGAGCAAGGCGGCCTCACTCGTATGGATCAGAGAATGCGAGAAGACGCGGCGATTTCCTCATTTATGGGTCGTCTGGAAGAATTTCTTGACAAGCTGGACGTCGAAAACTATGTGTCTGCTCCAATCGTTTCCGACCTTTCGTGGAAGTCCTATATCGAAGGTCTTACGACATTTTCGGGCACCTCGATTCCTCCGATAGAGCGATTGCAAGCTGTTTTGTAAAACTCACGTTGATTTTCAATCGACAGTGACTCAAAACATTATGCCGAGCATGACATGAGCATGAGGGTTAGGTTAAGATTTATCATTATTCTAGACAGTTAGCATATCTGTTAGACTCTGTGTACAGTATTTGTATGTAACATGTTGTGTAGAACGTCTGCGTTTTCGTCATTATGTCTTCTCAGCTTCAACTTCTAGGTCTTGACAGACCGTCACGAACAATCACATCGCCTCATCTTGACGTTTGAGAGAAAAGCCAATGTGAAGTTGTCTCATAACCTTACGGTACTTTACCATGTGTCATAGAGTCTTCACAGATGATCATGAACGTAAACACCCATTGCGAGTTACATTGTAGCGCCGCCCAACGTCTGAAGATCTGATGTACGGTCACACACACGCACACAGTGTCTGCAAGGACTGATCTGATAAATCGTTCGTTTCTACACTCAAGGCACCACTCGATGCCGACGCACGACGCGATACACCACGTAGCAACCTGGAGTCGACACAAAAACTTAACAGTACTCCTGACATCCATCTATTAATTAATACTAAGCCTATGTTCCAACCCTCTACTAGAAATGAATTACCAAAGACCTCTCGCTCCCTCTTTACATAGTCCTTGCGTTTCGGAGGTACGAGGAGATGACCCATCACGACCCAACACTTCTTCTCGGTTTCCTGTGAAAGTCAACCAGTCAGACCAGCTGGCCTCAGTGCCCAGTGGGATACCTTTACCCACGCGAGCCGAGCGGGACCTTGGAAGTATTAATAATAATAAAAAGAAAACCACGAAATGAAATGAAATGATGTCCCAAACGTTGCTTTCGTCAGCTCCACTCTAACTCAGTCCGTCACTGGTTGTCTTCCTTGAGGAAAATCTGTTCTCTGTATATCCCAACAGCCAACAGCACATCACACCGGGACCGACGAAGGCCTTCCCCCTCGGCCCCCCCTCCCCCTGCCAGGCATGCGTTTGACGAACCCACGAAGAACTTCAGAACCCTGCTCCTTTATACCATGGAGCAAATGCCGATTTCAGATACCCAGTTGACGGAGCAATGAGATCACGATGCGTGCGGGTTTGTGCTCGATTTAGGGAGATCAGTGTGGTTTGTATCATGCATTGGTTTAAAAACCCACGCGAAAACCTCTGGGAGACTTTCAGAGAAGTTTTGTCGATAGATGCTATATCCACACGGGAAGCACTTGCAAAGGAAGTAATACGCGGCTGCCCGAATCCGCCTGATCCCGCCCAAAACGTTGCAGGACAGAGAGAAAACAAGATAATCATAATAAATCCGCAGCTTGTCCTTTGAAAAGAATCGTCCGTCTGGAAAATAAGTTATCCGCGAGCTTTACGCGGCGATATGTTGCTATTGCTGGGTAACAAATCCAAGAACTGGAATGGGTACGACCCAGCCGAAAATGTCCACATTTTGCCGAAGACTGAATGAAACACCAACAGAACGGAAGCGTGAGCTGCGAAATAGCGAACAGATATAGGAAAATTTGTGTACCATGATCGAACACAGTCGCAAAACCACCCCTCAAAGAGAAAGAGTCGGCATCAAACTTCATACCAAAACAAGGTAGAGGGCGCAGGTATCGCAGGGAACGAAGAAGAGACCGATGAATATGAATTGAGCGATAGACTCGAAATAAGCATATCATGAGAAGACAACCCGAAAGTTCAGCCCCTGAGCGCATGGAAAAAAAAAGGTGACTATTACGCAGTCGTGACACTGACAAGAAAACATGACCCAGGAAAATGATACAACGGAAAGACATACATACAATCAAAACATAAAGATAAAAGTGATGTGGGTGTGTGTGCATGTGTGAAAACCAAGTTGACAACGGGCTCGAAAGGACCTGGATTATTCGTGGCCCTTTTTTGCAGCCTCCTTCAACGAGTCAAAAAAGTCTCGAACGTCACTTTCATTCACGACAGTGCCATTTTGCGCAAACGGGCGCAAGAACTTGACCAGATCATTTCTAGTTCCATAAGGTTAGATATCTCGAACCGAAGACGCCTTGAGAAAAAATAAGATACCTCATTTCGTTGAAGGCATGGATCCCATCTATCGCTCTGTCTCGTGGTAGTCGCGCCAATGCACGCAGACCCAGTTCTTCCAGGGATAATCCTTGAGTAAATGGTGAGTTCGTGAAACTCGGTATGAGAAAAAAAAAACATAGCGAACCAGAATCAGGATCATCTGGCGGTTCATATGTGTCTTCATCTTGTAAAAGATAAGGATCCATTTTTAACGAAGGAAGACACTGTAAGGTTGTCAGTCAGTTTCCATTGTACAATGTTAATGATTGAAGTTGATAGGTCAAAACTATCAAACCTGATCGCAATGACACCATCTTTCCTTGAATCCCAGGGTGAAGAATACATCACCAGCGCCTAAAGAGGCATTGGGGTCGCTGTTCTGTGGGGATGAGAGAATCTTCTGAGCAAGAAGTTCGGGAGGTGGTGCGAGACACGACGTGGAGGGGCTTTCGTCCGAAGAATTTTTTACGCGTTTAGATCCCGGGCCATCCGAAGCGGAAGGTGAAAGAGGTCGTTTGATTCCCAGAATAGAGGGGGACTGTGACCCTTCTATTTCTATAAGCTCTGCCCCAACCTTGACTGGTCCGTTCAGGCGGCGCCAGGGATCGGTAGGAGTATCGCGAACCACCATGATCGCTCCGCAAGTTCCCGCCCAGCGTTTTAAGGTAGGATTCCGGGAGACACAGGCACCGCATACGAAACTCTCATACTCATCGCCGGAAATAAGTGGTGGGGGAAGACCCGAAGACGAAGACTCTGATGCGGCGTCCTCAGCGATGTCGTTACCAGCGGGTTGGTCTTGAGTTGACTGATTGACAATTGGCGGGTCTGAATTTGGGTGTTCAGGTTGTATTTCGGGACTGGGTGCTCTCGAGACAGGTCTCTCGCGAAGATTGCAACATGACTCGTGGAACCAATCCTAAGATGATGAAGAAGGGTAAATGGCACGACTCTGGAGTAGAGAAACTTACTTCACATGCAAGGCATTGGATCATAGTTTCTATCTCCGTCTTGGGATCGTAAGAACGACCGCATCTGCAAAAGACACCTTTAAAGTTTTGACCATAGTCATTGTTCACATTCTCGTCTTCGATTTTGGAATGGAGGGTGCAACTATGTGCAACAGAAACCGTTGGACAGTCGCAACGGAAATTTCTTTTAGGAAAGCTAGATAGGGGGGTGAGGAGTACGGAAGATAGTCGGAATTAGTTGTATTGATAGCTGAGAGAAAAGTGGAAAACCGGAACATACAGTTCAATTTGTTCGTGGTCAGTGTGGCAAGCGACAGAACAAGCAGCACATAGTCCGCGAGCCTCTGGACATGTCGTACAAAGATACACGGCCTGTCTTGACAGAAGTATCAGCCTATCGGACCGAAACGCGGTTGGAATACCATGAGGACACACCTAAGAGGGCCCAAGGAGTATGTACACTGCGAAAACTGATGTGGGAGAGCAAGAGCAGCCTCTCTGACCAACGCGTCCTGAGAGTTGATGTATTCCGACAGTGTGGACTCCATATTATTTTTTCTCGAGAAAACGGTGGTATATTCAAAGCAGATGCGGATAGGATATGTGGTTGTTTGAGAGAAAAACGAAGTCTGTTGTGTTCAACTTTCACTGAGCGTTCAACGATCTGATCCAGAACACGGTCACCACCGGTCCGGCGACTCCGGCTGATGTTCACTGTCAACTTGCTCAATTTCGTGTCCTCTCCTCTACCTTTCCTCCTCAATACCTGAATATACCCCAAATCGCGTGCATTTTTATGGCTGGTTTTTATTTCGGAACCATATTCACGAGATGAAATGCCTCCCTCATCGAACATGAATAATTTGCCTCGAGAGGCGTGATCCGGAATGAGAACGGAATTCACTAGAAACAGATTTATATAAGGAGCTTTATCCAACCCCACCGTCCGTCTCGTTCGCCTCCAACCAACAACCCTCCAACACAATGTCCAGGACCAAAACGCCCACCAACGCGCCAGACCCCATCTTGCTCACCCTCTTCGCCAATCGCTTCATGAGCGTGGCCGAGGCAATGGGTCGTTCACTCCAACAAACTTCAATCAGCACGAACATCAAGGA
>JAHXRV010006796.1:0-11318 GCA_019904355.1 Psilocybe tampanensis
GACTCGGGAGAGGAATACTGTAACCACCAAGGATTGACTCTCGGGGCCGTTTGCCATGGTTGGCGTAAATTGGCCTGGTCCACACCTCAACTGTGGTGTAACGTGATGGTAACTTTACGTTACGAGCCGACATGGAACCGGATCCATGTCATGGAAGACTGGCTTGAGAGGTCTAAGCCGCTTCCATTGAAGATCAGCCTCTTCCTTATAGAGAATGGCGGTTATAATGCCGAGGACTACTACGAGATTTGTCCAGGTGATTATAGCCTATCTTATCCCAAGATTCGGCAGAGCGAAGCCTTCAAAGCTTTCATCAATCTTTTCAACCCACATTCAGCTCGCTGGGAGACGTTGTCCATACAGTCCCCCCGTTGGCTCTCGGGCCGTCTGACTGGGGACAAGGATCGCGGCGCGCCCCTTCTCAAGACCCTGAGACTGATGAATTTAGAATTTGAAGGCTGTGTATTCGAGATGGAAGGCCCGAAGCCTGCACCCACCTATCTCGATGTAGCAGGATATCGTCACATCGACCACCTTGCTATTTCGTGGAGCAACGTTACACATGCAAAGTTGCAGTGTCTCTCATTATCCGCGCTAAGCAATTTTCTCCACCTCGTCCCTCAACTGGTCGATCTGAACCTCGAACACCTCGTATGGAACCCTTCCTATTCCAGGGCCGTTGCAGCAACCCCACCCATTCAGCTTCCTATTCAGAAGCTTTTCGTCTCTGCGGCTGCCCCTATCTATGGTAGTCACTCTGAAACGTTCTATTCAATCGTTTTTGACAGTTTAATGCTTCCTTTGCTGGAAGACTTGACGATCCTGAATACAGAACTCCCTTTCAAGAGCGTCAAACGATTTTTGGAGCGCTCGGGTCCTCCATTAAAGCATCTGATCCTAAATATCCACTGCGAGAGCGTAGACCAACAAGAGGCATTCGAATTTCTATACGCCCTCCCACCTTCCCTGACAAAACTCGTACTTAATTGGATGCCCAAGACAAGTGGACTGCCGGATCTCGATCTCCACACACTATTCGACCATCTCGCCCGCTTGCCCGCCATTACAGACGGATACCCCACAAGACTGCCACTCCTTCCGAATCTCGAGTGGTTCGAATACAACGTCGACAGAGAGACCTCGGAACCAGCTCTGTGGGTCCGCCTCCCAGATATTATGCGTCCACTTTCTGGGAACCCGAGACCCCTCGAGTTCTTAGCTTTTATTGAAAGATGCACACAATATGAAAGGCATCCTCCGCCCTTCCTTCACAAAGGGCTGCACATGAAAGAAAGCGATATTCGAGGAATTATAGGCCTCCTCGATGCCGGCGTCGACCTATATTTACCGCGTAGTGTCTCTCGTGAAGAGTTATTAGCGTTGTTAGAGGACTAGGATATTATGTATCTCCTGTTGGAAATTGAGTAGCGCAAATTCGATCAACGCTTAGACCTTCTCCTTATTCATTTTGTAATATTTTATTCTTTTATTCGGGCCTGTTGTTGTTATGTACGCGCTTTGTGAAATTCATTGCTCCTCGTTTGCCCCTGCCATTTTTTCAACACGTAAAGGCACACCCTAAACTTAGGAAACAGGCTCCAGGCTCCAACCATCGTCTCAATATCATCATTACATATGGCCCTCAGCGATTGCGCCTACTGCCTTTACCAGTCCAGGGTCGACCAGAAGGACACCAAACCACAGACCGACTGCGGAAGGCCCTGTCTGGTTTGCGAGCGACGGCGAGTCCTCAGCACCCAGATTGAAGCAACGAAAAAACTTTTGGACTACCTCATCATCGAAGAACACAGCTTAGCGACGGACCTCAACCGCTGCCACGATCCTATTCAACGGCTTCCTCTAGAAATCACCTCACATATCTTTTCCTTGACGTTGTCTGACTTCGTCCTCCAGGAAACAGAACCCAAATTGCGTCAGTATTCGGCTCGAGGAAAAGGATATGAAAAGACCCCTTTAAAACTCGGAGCGGTTTGTCATTCATGACGAGCAATTGCGTGGTCCATACCTTCGCTGTGGTCCAACATAATGTTGACTGTTCTCCGCACGCCGACGAATGCCCAGATTGATGTTGTGCAACGATGGCTTCAGAGGTCAAAACCACTGCCGTTGAAGATTCGACTCTTCCTTCAAAAGAACGACCGACAACACGTTTATAAATACGCGGGATTCGAGGCATTTGTCAGTCTCTTCAATAAGCATTCGATTCGCTGAGAAACCCTGTCTGTTCACACCTCGGATTGGATCTGCCTACTTCGTTGATGTTGTCTTGTACCCGTCCTGGACAAGCCTCCCTACCCCACACCACCACTAGTTGAGTACTCTGAGAATCAAATCTAATCAAATTCTTCTTTTTTTTTCAACGAGCAAAGCCTTGCCCTAAACTGATCAGTCACATGTCCAAGTATAGTCCGGCGCCTATTCAGCGTAGATGCCCAATTGACTTCATTTTATGTCTGTCTGTTTCCTTGGACGGGCTCGCGAGTCGCGTAGATTAGAGGATATGTCCATGATCCCCTCCCAAAGAAAGCAAACCGGCAATCAATCAAGGCGAGTATTAGATAGTATAGATCCCTATTGTATCTGATAAATCACGATCCCACCACTTCAGACAATACCTATCAGAATTGAATGATACCTACCGTATGACAATGAACTTACTACCAGAACAATGTTCCAATTTCGAGGAACAATGCAGCCGGCCCCCTCCGAGTTCGGCCCATCAATATTACTCAGTGTCCCATTGTTCCAACGAACGTCGCGCTCACGTGTAATTGTTCAAGGAAGTACTTATAAGTTCCAGGCGCGTAGATCGTTCACAAATTCAACTTGCTTTCCCCCCACTAACCTCCTATAATAACCATGACCGCCCTCACGCAATGCACGCTCTCCGATGGAAAACCATGTCTGGCCTGCGAACGACAGGCCGACCTTCACATCCGTATGGAAGCGACGAGAAATCTCCGCGAACATGAACTCCTTGAGAAGCTGAGGGTCGAAGAACGCGAGGCACGGCAAGATATCAATCGACGACACGACCCCTTCAATCGGCTTCCATGCGAGATAACTTCTTATATCTTTCGCCTCACCCTTCCTGGCTTCCGAGTCAGACCCCAGGAGCAAGTACCTCACCATCTGCGTCACTCGGGAAAGGAATACTGCGAGCACCAGGGATTGACGCTTGGGGCAGTTTGCCGTGCCTGGCGCGATTTGGCATGGTCCACGCCGACGTTGTGGTGTAATATCATGGTCACCCTCCATTCGGAACCGACGTGGAACAGGATCGATGTCATGTACGACTGGCTCGAGAGGTCCAAGCCACTTCCGTTGCACATCAGCTTGTTCCTCGTGGGCAAAAGACCCGTTCCAAAGGCTGCTGAAGACTACTACTACGACAACGGCACTCCTTTCAACTACCCTAGGCGTAGCAAAACTCTCAAAGCCTTCGTCGACATCTTTAACCTCCATTCAGCTCGCTGGGAGACGTTATCTATTGAGTCCCCCGTCTCGCTCTCAGGCCGTCTGATCGGGCACGAAGATCACGGCGCGCCCCGCCTCAAGACCCTCCAACTGATGAATGTCTATTCTGATTACCGCACATTCGAGATGCAAGGTCCGACGAAGCCTGCACCCACTCGCGTCACTGCAACAGGGTACGGTCACGTAGACGACCTCGCCATTTCCTGGAGCAACGTGACGCATGCGACATTGGGCCAACTCACGTTGCACTCCTACACCAAACTTCTGCGCCTCGTCCCGCGGCTCGTAGAACTAAACCTCCAGCACATCTCATGGAACCCTTTCTTCACCTCCGCCCCTGACCCAATTCTACCACCCATCCGGCTTGAGGCTCTTCAGAAGCTTTCCGTCTCTTCGGGATCCCCTCTCCATGGTGCTGACGCCGAAATGTTTTATTCGATCATTTTTGACAGTATAGTACTTCCTCTGCTGGAAGACTTGACAATCCTGCAGACCGAAAGCCCCTTCAAGAGCGTCAAGCGACTTTTGGCGCGCTCATGCCCTCCATTGAAGAACCTAGTCATGAATATCGAATGCGACCCCTCCAACCAACAAGAAGCTTTGGATTTTCTATACGCACTCCCACCTTCACTTACCAAAATTTCACTCAACTGGCAGCCTCCCATCCATCGATCATCACGGGATCCCAATCTCCACATTCTATTCGACCACCTTGCCCGCTTACCCACCGTGACAGACGGATACCCCACAGAACCGCGTCCGCAACTCCTTCCCAATATCGAGTGGTTCGAATACCATATCTATCGAGAGAGCTCGGATTCAGATCCAGCTCTGTGGGGTCGCCTCCCAGATATCTTGCGTCCGTGTTCTGGGAGCCCTAGGCCGCTCCAGGTTTTAGCATTTTCAGAACGATCCACAATTCGGTATAGGAGTCCGGCTCCACTCTTCCTTTCCGAATGCCTGGATATTGAAGAAAGCGTCGTTCGAGGCATTATGGGACTTCTCGAAGAGGGTGTGGACGTTCGGTTACCGTGTAGTGTCTGCCGTGAAGATTTATTAGCGCTTTTAGAGGACTGATATCGATCTCCATTATCTACAGTCGAAAACAAACCGAGTACGCAGTTTAGGCTTTGTTCGAATGTATATTTCAATTTTTTTTCTCTGTGCTCGTCGTTTTTTTTATCTATGTGTACGTCCTTGTACATCTGTGTGATCAGTTGAAAGAATTTACGAAGGCAGGAAGGGCTCACTTCGATTTCCATCGACAAAAAGAAGCCATGAAATAAGTGGAAATAGACATGCATACGTGTCTCAATGTGCATGGTTCACTCCGACGCACTCCGTATGAAACCCGGGGAAATATAATAATAATAACCACAGGGAATAGACGCACTGCGCATTATTAGAGTACGTCTTCAAGTTTTTATATCTATAATCAATGTGATGAGCTAGCGTCGGACCGCGCGATTCGGAAACGGAGAAAACTTGCAAAAAGGTCGAGTTGATGGGGGGGGGGGCAGACAGAAGTTCGAAGAGGTGTACGCAGGGTGAAGCGCCCCTGTACGTATAAAGCGCATCGAATCAAAGTTATTCTTGACCTCACTAGGTCTCCAGGAGAAAGTTAGTCGTTGGGTTCAAGGTTATCGAAATAAAGTAAAACCGATACCGAGATGAAGCCAGATAGGTTCTTGGAAGATATCATAAAGAAAATTTAAAAAATCATACGTTCGGGATGTCGTGTTCTAACCCCACTAGAGGGATATTCAGAGTTGGCCTCTCCTTTGCTTTCATTCGCTTGTGCCTCCAGAATGAGCTGTCGAGAGCGTGAGATGGGTCATGTAGTCCACTGAGGGTGAGGGTATCCCATTGACAATGAGAGACTCGATTGGGTATGAATACGAAGGCATAAACCTGTGCTACGTTTGCAGGGCGCAACAGTCTGAGATGGAGGGCGTCTTCATCTTTGGCTGGGACTTTCAGATATGCAGCTGCTTAGACGGCGCGCATCGGTGTAATGGTCTTCGAAATGAGATGATCATCTTTACCCAGCTGGGAAGAATTCCTTGGACTAAACACACAAATGTAACTTTTGGTCCTACTAACGTGGTTAGAAAGGGTTTAAGTACGAAGATAACAAGTGGCTTACATACTAGCAGTTCCACTTCGATCGACCAAAAGAAGCGATGGTATAAGTCGAAATAGACCATGCCTACGTGTCCGAGTCCCACTGGTACTGGCAGTGGGAGTAAGCTACATCGCTCATTAGCACGCCGGATGAGACCCGGAGAAATGATAATAATAACAAAGAGGAATAGACGCACTGTGTATTATTAGAGTGCGTATTTCTAGAGGCTAGGCTATCTGTCCTGCCTCCTCAACACGAGCCAACGGCGGCGGCCCGCCAGACTCGGGGGGCCTCAGCGACTGGTTGCACAATGACAATGGAGGCTTTGCACAGATGGATCCGGAGGAAGCCTCGCTGTCGTACCACCGCACCGAACTTGAACTTGAACTTGGTAAGTTGCGAACCAGCAAACTGGCCGGGAAAGGATTTAACGCACCGGAGAAGAAGAGCTCCGAGTCCAAGCTTCAGGTAACTGAGATGCCTTGAGGTGTGACTGGGTAACCAAAACACGATGCCAGTGTGGGTACATGCCAGTGTGGGTACCGGTAATAGTATGCGGGCATCTAGAACCTCACCAAGACGTACCGACTTGGAGGCCAGAACGGAGGGAGAAATGACAGGAGTAGGAAGAAGTGCATCACGGCGGTGAAGCGCCTGTATCGTATGCACATTGGACATCGAACTAGGTCCCCAGAAGACCGAGAATAGTTGTTGAACAAGTCGTTGAACAAAAATGTCTGTAGAATGATTGACATGACAATGAGGCATAAAATAAAGCAGGGATGGAGATGAAGGCACGAATAGTAGGTTCCTGAACGATTTCATAAAGAAAAGTTCCAGGTCGAGCGTTCGGAACGTCGAGGGTCATTTGAAGTTGTTCTTTGAATTGGATTTGACAGAACGTGCTCGATCGAGAGTGACACATGGATGAAGATGGGGATTGCGGGGTATGACATTGGCAGCGAGGCATGAGCGGTCGTGAGGTATGAAGGCACGAAGTGTTCCTCAAAGTTGAACAAATTTAGACTTCGAGTTGCACAGGTTTTTGGATTTCCGTTCGATTTCATTCGTTCTGTGTTAATATACATACATTCCGATGTTCTAAACCATACTCGGCATCTTTCGCTGATACTGTGGGACGTTGGTAGCGCGCACAGGTGGAGGGCGTGAGGGAGGACGTCGGAATGTGTGTCTTGACATGATAATCTTCGCCATAGATAATGGCACTTTGGTATTGTAGAGCGCTGGTTCTGTGAAGGTTATGTTAGCCGTCTGACAAGTACGGTGACATGCGGAATGATGAACGATATGAGGCAAACGTAAAGGACTACAGCCAACCGAAAAACGAAGGAAAAAAAGGCAGATAAGGACAAATAACGTACGATTCAGAGGTGGGTCAAACGGAGGACTTGACGGCCGTCTCGGTTGGGGTTGGGTTTCCTGCATCTGGCGTGCCGTTGATGGTGGAGGTTGCCAACTCGGACGGTCTGATCGGAGGGGTACAGCGGGCAGAGTGTCCCATTGGACGAGCCCCCACAGCCAGGAGCTCGTTTTCGTTCTCTCTCCTGTCGTTGTGGATGATATTGATGTTTCCTTTCTACCCTGGGAAGTTGTCGAGGTCGTGGAGGATGTTCCCACTGGTGTGATCGAGGACTCGATCTTCACAATGTTCACAAAGGAGACTCCTTTTCGTCCTTGTGTCCATGTATGGGGCCGTAGTAGAAGAAAAGCCGCTCGAATTGTGGAGATAAGGACGAGGGAGACAAGGAGGATAAGCCAGGTTGAGGGCTTGACCAGGAAGTGTGCGAACCCAAGGTTGAATGTGGGGAAGGTGGGGACGGAGACGGCCACACTGACAGCGTCCATCGCTGGAAGCTCTGTTAACATCATCCTTGCGGCCTAGGTCGTCGTCGTCGGCGTCGTCCTCGACGGAGAGCAGGCGGTGCTGGGGGAAGAGCGACGGGGGTCACTAAGGAGCGAAAAAGAGACCCTTTCCAATATAAGACCATAGTAGACCGGCAATTGCCGGGGTTTTGATAACTCCGTGCTATCTTTGCATGACCTCCCCTTCCCTTCTGTGCGGTGCGAGCTTGAACCGCTTTCTTCCCGACTCTTATCCATCCATATCGCTTGTTTTCTCAGTCATTCATCCACGGTTCTCTTGTTCAATCCTCAGAAATGTCTCCTTTGTCTTGCAGTTTCAGAGGCACAGCATACATGCCAGGACGTCTTTGATCATCTTTAATGATCATTAGGGTGGCTTGATGCTGCACTGATCCAGGGTGATCCTCGCTAATCTTGTTCAAATCACCCCCCATGGTCCTTTCAATGTTCATGTGTCCTAATCTTGTGCTATGTATCTTGTGTTGCCAGAACACCCAGAACACGACTGTCATCACCATCGTTTCCGTTGCTCATCGACATTTACCGGATCCGGTTGTCCACTTCCAACGGGAAAGAACTCCCAAGCCCACTCTCGCGCGGTCCGGCACCATTTTGCATATGGGACACTTTAAGTCTCTATTATGTCTATTCCATATAGAGTCAAGTTATAATTATTATTCCCCGGATCCCATACGGGCTAATTACTGGGACACGTATGCATCTTATCTAATCGCCTTTGGGTTCCTTTCGCTGATGATAACCGTGTGTTTAGTCCGGCTTCGTGCTTTCTGAACGCATTGTACCGAGGTTCTGGCACCCTGAGCAGACCTGAGCTCGTCCACCATTCTCTGTCGTACTTTTCTTAGGCTTTGCGACTTCACACTCGGCCGAATTCTGCCCAGTTGGGCAACTCTTCCTGCTATGAAAGGTAGATATCAAAAGGACTTATGGTGGTCAATCAACAGCGTCATACAGACCCTTTCTATGGACCTAAAGCTGTCCACCGAGCTTCGCCAGTGCCTCGCTCGCACAACCATGCAAGTCCCCATTTCCGAATTGCGCGGTCCGACGCTGGCTCATCAACACATTGATTATGGATATACAAACATGTACATAGTCTAATAATGCGCAGTGCGTCTATTCCTTCCTGTTATTATAATTAATTCCCCGGGTCTGTCATACGGCGTGCGTCGGAGTGAGCCATGCACACTGGGACACGTATGCATGTCTATTTCCACTCATTTTATCACTTCTTTTTGTCGATGGAAATCGAAGTGAGCCCTTCCTACCTTCGTAAATTTCTTCAACTGATCACACACTGGCAGATCTACAAGGATGTACACGGACAAAAAATTTGAAAGATAAATTCGAACAAAGTCTAAACTGCATACTCGGTTTGTTTTCGACTGTACTTAGATAATGGATATCACTCCTCTAAAAGCGCTAATAAATCTTCACGGCAGACACTACACGGTAAACGAACGTCCACACCCTCTTCGAGAAGTCCGATAATGCCTCGAACGACGCTTTCTTCAACATCCAGGCGTTTGTAAAGGAAGGGTGGAGCCGGGCTCCTATACCGAATTGTGGATCGTTCCGAAAATGCTAAGACCTTGAGCGGTCTAGGGCTCCCAGAACACGGACGCAAGATATCTGGGAGGCGACCCCACAGAGCTGGATCTGAATCTGAGCTCTCTCGATAGATATGGTATTCGAACCACTCGATATTGGGAAGGAGTTGCGGACGCGGCGGTTCTGTGGGGTATCCGTCAGAGTTTGTCACAGTGGGTAAGCGCGCAAGGTGGTCGAATAGAATGTGGAGATTGGGATCCCGTGATGATCGATGAATGGGAGGCTGCCAGTTGAGTGAAATTTTTGTAAGTGAAGGTGGGAGTGCGTATAGAAAATCCAAAGCCTCTTGTTGGTCGGAGGGGTCGCATTCAATATTCATGGCTAGGTTCTTCAATGGCGGGCACGAGCGCGCCAAAAGTCGTTTGACGCTCTCGAAGGGGCTTTCGGTCTGCAGGATCGTCAAGTCTTCCAGCAGGGGAAGGACTAAACTGTCAAAAATGATCGAATAGAACATTTCGGCGTCAGGACCATGGAGAGGGGATTCCGAAGAGACGGAAAGCTTCTGAAGAGCCTCAAGCCGGATGGGTGGTAGTATTGGGTCAGGGGCGGAGGTGAAGAAAGGGTGCCATGAGATGTGCTCGAGGTTGAGTTCTACGAGTCGAGGGACAAGGCGCAGAAATTCGGTGTAGGAGTGCAACGTGAGCTGGCCCAACGTCGCATGCGTCACGTTGCTCCAGGAAATGGCGAGGTCGTCTACGTGACCGTACCCTGTTGCAGTGACGCGAGTGGGCGCAGGCTTCGTCGGACCTTGCATCTCGAATGTGCAGTAATCAGAATATACGTTCATCAGTTGTAGGGTCTTGAGGCGAGGCGCGCCATCCTCCTCCTGCCCGATCAGACGGCCTGAGAGCCAGAAGGGGGACTGAATAGACAATGTCTCCCAGCGAGCCGAATGTAAGTTAAAGATGTCAACGAAGGCTTCGAGAGTCTCGCTACGCCCAGTGTGGTTGGACGAATGGCCATGATCATCGTAGTAGTCTTCAGCAGTTTGAACATACTTTTTGTCCACGAGGAACAGGCTGACGTGCAACGGAAGTGGCTTGGACCTCTCGAGCCAGTCGTACATGACGTCGACCCTGTTCCACGTCGGTTCGGAATGAAGAGTGACCATGATATCACACCACAACGTAGGCGTGGACCACGCCAAATCGCGCCAGGCACGGCAAACTGCCCCAAGCGTCAATCCCTGGTGCTCGCAGTATTCCTTTCCCGAGTGAAGCAGACTGTGAGGTACTTGATCCTGGGGCCTGACTCGGAAGCCAGGAAGGGTGAGGCGGAAGATATAAGAAGTTATCTCGCATGGAAGACGATTGAATGGGTCGTGTCCTCGATTGATATCTTGCCGTGCCTCGCGTTCTTCGACCCTCAGCTTCTCAAGGAGTTCGTGTTCGCGGAGATTTCTCGTCGCTTCCATACGGATGTGAAGGTTGGCCTGTCGTTCGCAGGCCAGACATGACTTTCCATCGGAGAGCGTGCATTGCGTGAGGATGGTCATGGTTAAGGGAGGTTAGTGGGGGGGGAAGAAAGCAAGTTGGATTTGTGAACAATCTACGCGCCTGGAACTTATAAGTACTTACTTGAACAATTACACGTGAGCGCGAAGTTCGATGGAACAATGGGACAGTGAGTAATATTGATGGGCCGACTCGGAGGGGCCGGCTGCATTGTTCCATTGTCCTGCTAGTAAATTCATTGTCATACCGTAAGGTAGGTATCATTCAATTCTGATAGGTATTGTCGGAAGTGGCGGGATCGTGATTCATCAGATACAATAGGGATCTAACACTCGCCACCTTGATTGATTGCCGGTTTGCTTTTGGGAGGGGATCATGGATCTGGATCATATCCTCTAATCTACGCGACTCGCGAGCCCATCCAAGGAAACAGACATACATAGAGTGAAGTCAACTGGCGTGGTTTGATATAGTACCTAAGCTTCATTGTTAGACAGAAGTTGGTGGCATCCAAGTGGCATCTATTGGGCATCTACGCCGAATAGGCGCCGGACCATGCTTGACCTTCCTTTCTCGGAACTTGGACTTGTTTAGCGGGCCATCGCTACACGTGGCAAGTACGAGGCTTAAAATCCTACGATTAGATTAGATTAGATTATTTTTATAATATGATTGTTCAATTTCCTTTCTGGTTCACTGAGTTTGAATTAGTGGCCGGCATTATC
>JAHXRV010006807.1:0-200205 GCA_019904355.1 Psilocybe tampanensis
TGTCCCACAAGCTATGTTGATGATGTAAACATTAATTTTCGATCCGTCAATGCGTGGCGCGCGTTCATGTGGAATGCTCGGTGTGACTTCCGTACGTTCGCACGGTGCGCTTTGTGTCAATTTTCACGCCGTCCCTGCGCCCGAGATCACCAGTTCTTCACCACTGATGCAAATCTGACGTCAATCAATACCGCTCAGGCCTATTGTTCATCGCGAAAAAAAGCATAGAGAATTGTCAAGAAATTGTTGTTGAACCAAAGCAGGTTTGGAAGCTGGATAGATCGAATTCAAGCGGCGCCTTATTCGTCCCTGAAAGATTGAAATATTGAAGCCCCTATTCGTGCAGAAAGTGATGATGAGTACAACAAGCACAACATCGACGGGAAACGCTCAAAAGTCGCCAAAATGCTAGGTGAAAATCCGGAAGAAAATCATCTTTTTGGCCACGGCACAGCCAGGTGGGGGGGGGTCCGGACGTGAACCACATTATCGTGGGGTGGCCTGAGGCCCGTCCGGACGGAATCCGTGAGTACGAACATAGAGTATGTGAATGGTGTAGGGAATAGGAGAGACGCGGCGGGATGCTGGTGTAAGGCAAATATGTTTGGGTGTTCCGAGCAGTCGTTCATGAAGAGGTCTTGTCTTCGAAAGTTGTTTGGAGTCTGGAGTTCGAGTATCATCTGTTCTATATTTTCTTTCTTTTTCTTTTCTTTCTGGATGCATAGTTTTTCTGCTGCCACGGCCATCATGATCTTTTACACACAGAATTCTATAGCCCTTAGACGTCTTCAGTTCAGAGCATGTTGAAACCGCTCCAGCATGGTTTTTACGACCTTGGGAGGTCAGATCCACCTAATCAGGACGTTTTCGCGCGAACAAATGGCTAGGTACTGCTGTCCGAGCGAAATTTGGAAATCGTGGGGTAGGATGGGTCCCATCTAGACGAATTTTGACTTTTGGCGTCCGGACGGAAATGGGATTTTTGGGATCAGGCCTCGGACGGTATAAACCGGGGTCCTACGAATAACGACAACATGAATATCTGTGAAAAATCACATCCGGACAGTAGGCAGATCCACACCCGGACAGCGAGGATGACGAATTCTCTTCAATGAAATCACACGCCAGGCCCAATTCTATAAAAAAATACATTCTATTTCTTCATTTCATCTTTCATTCCGAGGTTTAGAAAAACAAGTAAGAGGATATACATAAACACGAAGAGCCCTTACAGACGACCAACGTTTCCGAGATCCTTGCACGCCTCCTTGACACGCTCAGACAGAGTCTTCTCGCCCTCACGCACCCAGACACGAGGATCGTAGAACTTCTTGTTGGGCTTATCGGCACCCTCGGGGTTACCGACCTGGGCCTGCAAGTAGTCCTGCTTTTTGTTGATGAAGTCACGAATACCGACGAGGTAGGCGAACTGAGTATCAGTGTCAACGTTCATCTTGACGACACCGTTCGACACAGCGGTAGATATCTCGTCCTTGGAAGATCCGGATCCACCGTGGAACACGAGGTACCTAGAGAAATTTTAGTTGGAAATAGAGAAAATGGAATAGAATGAACGTACAAAGGCTGGGTACCCTTCTTGCCGAGCTGCTCAGAAGTGTACGCCTGGTGCTTTCCGAGAAGGTCGGGAAGAAGTTTCACGTTTCCGGGCTTGTAGACACCATGAACGTTTCCGAAGGCAGCAGCGATGCTGAAGTTGGGTCCGATGGCACTGAGAGCCTTGTAGACATCGTAGATATCCTCGGGCTGGGTGTACAGGGAAGCGTTATCGGCACCAGTGTTGTCGACACCGTCCTCCTCACCGCCAGTGATACCGATCTCCATCTCGAGCCACAGACCGAGAGGAGCCATACGCTTGAAGTATTTGGCACAGGTGGCGATATTCTGGTCTTTGGGTTCTTCGGAAAGATCCAACATGTGAGACGAGAACAGGGGCTCTTGGTGTTCTTTGAAATAAGCTTCGTCGGCTTCCAGCATACCGTCGAACCATGGGAGGAGTTTCTCAGCACAGTGGTCACTGTGCATGACGACGGGGCTGGGGAAATGTGAGCTTGGCGGAGCGGAAGCAAATTGGTTGACCTACACGCCATAGGCCTTTGCCATCAGTCGAACATGGTGGGCAGCGCTGACTGCACCGATGATGGATGCTTGCTGTTTGTCGTTGGCGAGGCCCTTTCCGGCAAAGTAGGCAGCACCTCCCTGCGAAACTTGGATGATGATGGGAGACTTGATGTCACTGTGTGATAAGATAAGAATAGACCAATATCGGGACAGAGAAGTTTATGCTCACCGGGCAGCCTCCAGAACAGCGTTGGCCACGGAAGTAGAAGTGACATTCTGGCGGGGTAAACCGGTCAGTGAGAGGTCCTTAGATAGAGGCGAGAACACGTACGATGGCCTGGAAATGCTCAGCACCGAGTTAGGGGGTCGTTCCGGATGTCAAGACTCACTGGGATAGCAAACTACAAGCAAAAATGGGGTCAGAACGCAACACTTGCGAACGAGCGAGACTATGTACCTTGTGCTCCTTAGCGTAATCGAAGAGTTTTCTGACATTATCGCCAGTCAAAACACCAGCCTGAGATCGCCAACGTTGATCAGCGAACATCGCCCAGGCGAATAGCCCGCCATTGTCGAGAAACTTACGGGAACAACATCGAGGACGCCCATTGTATTTCGGGATTATGTGGAGGAGCGGGAAGAAACGCGAAGTAAGAAACTGTTTCGCGGATGCGCGTATTTAAATGGCGATGTCATCACTGGTCATGTGATATGGCCTAGCGGCGAGCCGTGCCCCTTTTTGGCAGGGATCATCCTTTCCCAAGCCTTTCCTGGTACAAGGTAGCTTAAATGCGGACCAGAGTCGACTCTCAGTCTAAGGTCTGACGGTCTTTCATAGGGACTCTGTGTCGAAACTATGAACTCACACTCTGTTCAACTTGGGTTAAGATCGTTGTCCTGAAAGCCGAATCAGATGTCCGAAAAGTCGCGGAGATAATAGTAGTCAATAGATTATCGATTATCTCTCATTTCGATGCATCAAGCTATCAGTCGGTTTGACCACGTAGAACATTCCCCGACGGTTCCATAATGAAAATTTCGTTGGTCCTTTCTGGGGAATTTGAAAAGATCATGGACCTCGGACCAACTACTTGAACTATAAGGAATAGTTAGCGAGTCGATCAATCATCGAGAGCAATTTCATCGTTATTTAACAGCACACGTTATAAGTAGACCTCTTTTCAGGGCTCTAACTGAGCATCAGAGCGCCGTCCGATAGAGATTTGTGGAATTGTGTGTCCTCCTTCCCGTTTAGGGCAATGTCACAGAATGACACACATCATCTGACAGTCACATCATGCTTTGTCACATCTGCTTTAGATTTCGCCAGCGCAATGGACACGTCGTTGCTTATTCTCTTCAAACTCTCAACAATTCGCTCCTTTACCCTATCCCCCACAGCATACCCGGGCGCTGCTCCATTTCCTCAAAACAACCTACACCACTCATACCGGCTCCAAGATCCTGGAGACTTTTGGTTTTCTGAAGGCTGAACTCTAGCCAAAATGGCTACCTACGAATACGATGAGGCCGGAGTCATGGCCGCCTACTTTCTTATCACATTCCTTGCTTTGGTCCTCGTACCATTTACGTTCTCGGCACTAATGAAGAGCTCCGGTAAGATTTCTCGCCGAAATGATATGTGGAAAGTCTAAACGCTTAACGTCATCCCCAGGCAAGAAAGCTGGTGATGGGTGCCAGTGCACACCGTGTATCGAACAACGCAAACTCATCGACAAACAAGAACGGGGGACCATCTTCAAGCCTACGATTTCCAGAAGGTCTGCTCAAATTTCTCAAGGGAAAGGATATACTGACTCTATTTTGGTAGAACGTACTTCCTGATCGGGGGCTGGTCCTTATTCGCGTTTGTCTGCTACAGAGTGTCTTTGTTGAAGGTGGAGAGCAAGATTTACAACCCTTTTGAAATTCTCGGAATTTCGACTGTGAGTGCTCGAGAGACCAGTTGACGTCATTCCGTTTCTGAACACGTTCATAGAATATGTTAGAGAAAGATATCAAAGCCCATTTCAAAAAGCTTTCAAAGCAATAGTAAGTTCTGTTATGCCCTTTGATATTTCAAATCCTCACCATGTATCTAGTCACCCTGACAAAGTCAAAGCAACCGCCAATATGACGATTGAGGCCATTCAAGACCGCTTCGTGGAAATCACCAAAGCCTACAAATCGTGCGTCCGTTTTCAGCACCCTCCTCTATGGGTTACTAACAAAACGGGTACTCAGTCTCACGGACGAGCGAATCAAAGAGAATTGGATAAAATACAACCACCCTGATGGTCCGCAAAGCACGTCCATGGGTATCGCACTACCCAAATGGATTGTTGAGGGAAACAATAGGATCTGGGTTCTCGCCGCCTACGGTCTGGTTTTCGGAGGAGCTCTTCCCGCTCTTGTCGTATGTCGCCTCATCTCTTCTTTATAACAACTATATTTACTGACAAATTATTTAGGGCAAATGGTGGTTCGGCAACAGGCAGAAGACCAAAGATGGCATCTACGCCCAATCTGCCTCTGCGTTCTTCAAGAACATCAAAGAGGAATCATCGATAGAGGAAGTCGTCGGTGCTCTCGGCAAAGCATACAAATGGGAACTTCCGGTCAAGACCAAGTCGACCGCTGAACTCGACGCTCTGGAGAAGACGATCAAGGAGCAACTGGGATCGAAGTGGGCTGAAGTCCGGAGGCTCGCCCGGGACTACGATGGAACGCTGCACGAGTCTAGGAGACAAGCTCTCATTCTTCTGTATGCTCACATGTTGAGACTGGAAATCAAAGATGCGTCACTCAAAAAACGTGTGTATTTCGAGCAAATACCATTCTTCGCACCGGGAATCTCGACGCTGACCTTTTCTTCTTCCCAAAACAGAACAAAAGGAAGTCCTTCTGCAAACCCCCCTCCTACTCAACGCCCTTCTCAACGTTTCCGTTGCACGCACATGGCTGCTCCCTACCCTCGCTATCATGCGCCTCTACGCCAATCTCGCTCAAGCGCTTCCTCTGAATGCATCGCAGCGCCTCCGATTCACTCAGCTTCCTGGTATCAGCCAAGACGATGCCAAGGCGATCCCCGCTAAAGCTAAGGATATGACGGATGTTCTGAGCTCATTGGAGGAGAATGATGACCCACGGTCGAAAGACGTTAAGAAAACATTGGAGAAGTGGGGTCGCGTGGAGATCGTCGATGCTTCTTTCAAAGGTACGAATTTTGTTTTTCTCGTATTGCGAATCTCACTGACCGTTTTTCTTTTTCTCTTCCTCGTCTCATTTTATTTCTTTTACATCAATAAAAATAAACAGTTATCGGCGAACGCATCGTCACACCCTCTTCAATAATTTACCTCCTTGTCAAACTACGAATCACACCACCTGGCACCTCGTCTGCGAGCAACAAAGAGCTGAGCGTCGACGAGACCAAAAAAGCCGTCCAAGTAGAAGAAAAAATTGACGAAGAGTTCCTATCATCGCGATTGGAGGCCGAGGAACTACCACCCTCAAAACTGACCGGCACCGCCCACGCACCTTTCTGGCCTGGTGTAAGTCTCTCTCTCTCTCGTTCATCGAACTTCCCTGGTTATATTCCATCTCCTCCAATGACTCGACCCTTTTTTATAGACCCGAAAACCTTCTTGGTGGATCGTCCTCGCTGATGACAAGTCCAACCGAGTCGTCGTACCCCCCGTCAAGATATCCGACATTCCTTATTCTCAACCTGGCAGTGACAGGGACTATCGCGCGTACAAGATCCAATTCCAAGGACCCCCTAATACAGGTCTCTTCACTTGGAAAGTCTACATCGTCAGCGACACCTTTGTCGGCGAGGAAGTCACAACCGATATTTCCGTATGTTTTTTTTTCTTTTCTTTTCTTTTTGTTGTTCAACCAAACTTTCGTCCTGGTGCTGATCTCCCGCTTTGCTTCGTTTTTTAACTACAGCTTAAAATCGAAGACCCACCTGCGACAGAGGCCCAACCCTCAGAAGACGAGATCTCTGATCCTGACGAAGACACCATCGCTGGACAAATGGCGGCGATGCGGGGTGGCAAGGTTAAGAAACACGAGGAGAGCGAAGAGGAGAGCAGTGGGACGGATGATGATAAGGATGAGGATAGTGATAGCGATAGCGACAGCGACTGATGTAGTGTTTTTTGTCTCCTCTTTTTCTTGTGCCCGTGTGTGTTATTCTTTTTTTCTTTCTTGTTGGCTATTATATAATCTTTATGCGAATGATTGTGCAGGTGATTGAGGTTTTAACCAGAGCCACTGGTACCCTTCAACTAGACATCTGGTCTTGAAAAAAATCTTCGGTTCGCAGCCCTAGGCCTCCCTCTACAATCTTCATTTTTGCATTTGTCCTCAGGGCAGCCAAGGAAAAGAGCATCCAGTCGTCGATGGGTTGCAGGATGGGTGTGCCGGGTGCGCAGAGACAGTCTCAGAACGCGGTACCCACGGGAAAAAAATGTTTTTGGTATTGTCTGGGATAATAACCATCCTCAAAGTAGGACGCAACCCTCCGCATCCTGGATTTTTGATCAAGTACTACCACTATGCCGAACCAACTCATCGGTAAAATTAGATATAACGACCCCAGCGTGTTCAGGCGTATACGCATGGAAGATGTCAGCAGCGATCTTGTAACGGCATGTGCAAACGAATTCGAGCGGGCAAATAAAGCCGACATAGAGCTACTGATTGACCTGGATCGCCACGCTGCAAGGAACCGCTTGACGAGAGGGGAACACGTTTCAGAAAAAAGGGAGATGTATCAGGCTCTGGTATGCAATGTTGTCAAAGTCATTTTCTTCCGTTCCTTTTTGACTCCACCATTGCAGGAACGCTTGTGTGGCTACATCACCAGCTTTGCCAGCGGAGGGACGACCCAACATCGGAAGGTCCAGCAGACAGGCGGTAGGCTCAAAACAGATGAGCCACATCCTTTGGGGCTCACCGGCGTCAACGGCTGCAGTCCAGACCTGACAATCACAAAGCCTGGCATAGACGCCTCCGATTCAAAATTGTGGCGTGATAGGGACGCTTTTCTTGTAGTAAAGATGTCGAGAAATCAACGCCCCGAGGAGCGACTTGGAAGAATCACCAAAATCGTCGCACAATCCGCTGATTACGCCCGCCTCTTCATGTCCGCCCGTCCATTTATGCTCTTTTGCGTCGGAATCCTAGTCTTCGGGTCCGAGTTCTGTGTCGGAATCTTCGATCAGGACAGAATCACTTTTTCTCCCATCTACGACATGTTCAAGAACGTACCTTGCTTCATACGAGTCATACGCGCCGTGTCGCATCATTTGTCGAGTACAGAGCTAGGCTCTGACCCGACTGTTCGAGTTTTAACTCTCCCGGAAACCGAGAGGTTGATCGGCAGAATGACCTACTATCCTTCGGCCGTGGTATCACCAATTGGTGACGACTTTCGCAAATGGTGCACCATTGGACCTCCAATTTGGTCGTCCTCATCCTTCCTCAGCCGTGGCACTAACACTTGGCGTGTTCGCCACTATATAACCGACAATGGAACTGGTCAGCCATTTCTTCAAGGTGAAGAAATGATGATGAAGACGGCGTGGCGTAGCAGTGCCCAGCTCCCCGAGCCCGATATCTACAGGTCGATTCAATTCCCTCCCAAAGGCCTGACGACGTTTGACTTTGGGGGTGATGTATATTTGGATGGATGGCCTATTACCGTGCAAAACCTTCGAAGTCGACCTGTGGTTCATGCCTTGCCAGAAAATGACGACACCCAACCAACACCGGTTCTCCACCGGGTCATTCTTCGGACTGTTGGACGTCCCATGTGGCAATACACCTCAGAACTTGATCTGTTAACAGGTTTCCGCGACGCACTCTTAGGTGGGCAGGTTTAACAATTTGCTTTTTGATTATATTTTAAAGCCTTTCACTTCAGCCCACAAGGAGTTATGCCAGCAAGGGATTCTTCACAGAGATATCAATCCGGGGAACGTTCTACTAGCGGCAAATCAAAACGAGTCTTCCCGGGGTTTTATCACCGATCTGGGTTTAGCGCGCATCGAGTCGGACACCATCACGGTGAGAAATGTCGTCGAAACGGTTGTAGGGCCACAGAAAAGACAAAACGATCGAGGAAACCTACTCCCACACTATAGAACCCCGCCGGTCGTTCGTAAACACACAACATTCAAGACGGTGGACGTTAAGCGTGGCGCGGAGATGGCTGTACGTTGACCTCATGCATGCCATCGGTTTACACTCAAATTATGACATTATATTTCCAGGGAGACTCCATACTATTCATGGCGCATGAACTCGTGTTTCAGCTAGTATACATAACCAGCCCAGTCACGCACCAAGCGAAACACGATGTCGAATCGTTTATCTGGGTATTGTCCTACTGCGTCATGCGCCGCCTCTATCTTCTGTCTCTCAAACACCATGACCGAGCTGTACGCAAGCAACGCAAAGAATTTGGCCACATATTTTCTCGTGTCTTCGGCCTGACGAGTGCCTTAGAAATCCAGGTTAAGAAGATGTGGGCGTCTCCAGCACTGATTTTCTATTTGTTTGAGAAGGTTGCCAGCATAATTGAAAACTTCATGAGTCAAACCCTTATCGACGTTTTTGAAGCTCTGCAACGCCTCGTCCGCAGTAATATGCATGGCCAATTGACTTTGAACCACGAGCTCCTTCTTGAAGTGGTCAACAAGGCGATCGAATCCCTGACCCAGTCGACGATCGCATAATCATTGTCGGAGAGTCGTCGTTCTGAGTCGACCACCGGTCCACACTATCTGGCGCTCTTGTATTAGTACCTAGCTGAGCGTGAATATCATTGCTTTTATCGAATGCTCGATCGGTTGTCCTTTGAACAATCGTCCAATCTAAATGTACATGTTTAGTATCCAGGATAGGTACAAAGATCTCTGAACCCGTTTAACACAAGCTGCAGGAGATGAGACTGCCTACATTTCACAGCAAAGAAAGAAAACAATACGAAAGCACAAAACAATTACTACTCGCCAGAGATTTATCTAAATTAAATAATATTCCTTCCTTTCTACATAGTTCGCGTCGCTTTGAGGTCCTCGACAGAATTCAGGCATATTCCTCGCAAACCGCTGTCATTCTTCACTCTAATAGAATTCAGCACGTCAGAACCACTGGAGAACCGGCGATTGTGAGCGTCGAAGTCACGGTCACCTGCCAGTGCGGATTTGGCTTTGGTGTGATAACCGATAGCGATGTCGGAATCGAGGGCGACCTCGCGCTCGGTGGTCACTCGAACGAGGGCAAAGCTTTGGTTGCGCTCCGGCATTCCTGAAGGTACAGCCCATATATCATCGGTCACCTGTGATAAAATTAAGAAACGTATATTCAATCAACGAAGGAAAGAAAAGGGATATCCTCACGTAAGGACTATTCGATCCGCTTTTTAGTCTCCCAGTATCGCGACCAAGAAGCACACCCAAGAGACACTGTTGAGTAACGATAAGCAAGGCTCCTTGCGATAGGAATAAACTTAGCGCCCGATTTACATTTGTATATAATCTTCCCAGGGGTAATAAGAACGTCAGATAGATCCTTGTTTTCGGTGAAGCCACAAATAACAGGAAAGTACAGGCCGAGAACAAGGTGCTGAGCGTGCCTGTTTGGATGATGTTGCCTGTCGTTCGGCTCAGGCGGGGATGCGTGCCGCTGTCCGATTTCGCGCCTAGTTCTGACTTCTTGGAATAGATGTGCGCTGAGAGACTCGCTGGGAAGATGGTTTTTATTTCAGTGTTCTGCTGGGGTAACATGTAAAACTGGATCCCAAGAACATACCTGATATCATGAGGTCCGAAAGCGCTTGGGTTGCAAGCCAGATAATGACCAAGGTGCGGCTCGTGCCATGTGATTGTCTATTCGCCCCAGGTCACAAGTCAGCATAGCTCGGAAGGACCATCATTAGATTTAAACACGACTCACATCTTGTCCATATAAAAATGACTAGTGGCACTTGATGCTAGAGCGAATACAGCGCTGATTCCAGCTATCGATCCGACAAGAAGACCATAAAAGCTGCGCCGTTTCGCCAATCTGATAATCCTGTCAAATTGATGAGATGATTGTCATGCGCATAACACAAATTGCTTACCTGTGGCTCAAGAATAGATGGACTACCAGCCCAGACACCGCATTGCAAACCGGGATTACTGTATACGTCCACAGTTCGACTGGAGCATTCGGTTTAAATACCCAATCAAATCAAGTTGTGCGTGAGTACGAACCGGTCGAGGACGCAGGAGGGTTCAGATAGTTAGAAACACTTTGCGCCGTAGCATTAGTTATCGTTTCAATTTCTAATAAGCGAAGAAAACTCACCAGAAGACCCAAACCATAAAGATGGCGCTGGGCTCTAGGTCGGTTTGAGGAGACATCATCATCCATAATAAAGCTTACACGATTTCCTGGAATACGTCCACCAAAAACAGAATGCCAACTAAGGCTCTGGATATCATATCGCCTATCTAGCGCGCTGAGCCATAAACCAGCTTTCAAGACCCACTTGATAATCCAATTATCATTGAAAGCTGTGAGATAAATGTGGATTGAATGAAGTGAAGGGTCAGCGCGCGAGTGAATAGCACTCACTGATTGTTCTATAAGAGATCAGTTGAAACCCGATTATTCCAAGAAAGAAAGTGTTGACTGTCCTCGTTAGTTTGAGAAATCTAGCTGAGCAGAGGGTGTATGGATAATCACCGAATGCGGAGATTACCAAGGGGCCTAAAATATCATAGCTGTTGAGTGGATGTGGCGAGGATGCTTCTGAGAAATCTGGCTCACCGAGCGTGTTCTCGTACTCTCCCATGTCGGCAGCCTTCGCGAGCAGATCGCCTGAGGGAACGGGTATGGAGGCCAGAAGGCCAAGATAACAATAAGGGAGGGTAACGGGGTAGAGTGGGGGGAAAGGGAAGAAAACAGGGAACCGGTCGAAGGACGCCCTTTTGTCAATATTGATCAAGGGTCGCTCCTGGGTTTACCGCCAAAATTTAGCCAAAAGGTCCAAAACTGAAGTGGAGATGCCGCAAAACCTCGGTGCCTTTTGCAGGGTACGAGGTGTGGTAATGGTTCAAGGGTCGACAGCCTAAGTCATCGAGACTCCATTCTGCGGAACTCGCCGCTGAATCGCATTCAACAGCCTGCTAGAATGAGATGTCAATAATATATTGACAAGGAGGAAACCAGAGGGATAGAGGATGGGTTTTGGCCTCTTTTTTGATCTCCAAAATGAGAATGGTGTAGCCTGGGCGGCTAGCAATCAATGGGACTACGTTAATGTAGTTCCATACACAAAAAACGTAAGATGGAAAAGACAAATTTCTTGATAGGGCCGGCCGGTATCATGGGCAACCAACCTCCAAATTCTTTTGCCTTGTAAGTTCAGTGAAAGGAAATGAACATGAATTCACAGAGATGAATTCTGTGTACCAACCATTAACGCTTTTCGTCACTATTTCCGGACACTTGGCGACTAGTAGCCTTGAGAATTGTCCTTTTCCTAATCACAGGTGGAGCTCATTTAAAGCGCGTAGTTCTCCGCCAAAAAGGGGGTCGCAAGAATTTCTGGTCGAAGGTCAAATTTCTGCCTCTTCACATATGAATTTCACGTACCATCTACCCCCGCAGTGTCGCCAGAAGGCAAGGATTATCTTGAGACAGAGTGCAAGTCTGTATATGCGTGTCAAACTTGCTGCATTTGCCTAGATTTCTCCCTCAACAGCTTTGAGAGACCACAGAATGCTTGATCACGGTAAACCTCCAAAAAGGAGGAGGGATGGGGGGCGAATAGACCTCAATAAACTGTACTCTGTATTCAAAGTTAATGAGCATCTCTGAGACTCTGACGATCCTTCAAATAACTTTCGGAATTTACGTAGCTGGCACCATCGCGAGAAAGTTTCTTCTTGTAGCCCCTAATTCGACATGGCAAATTTGAGCCCGTGGCCATCGCTTCCGGTCGTGATTCATTACCCTATCGATTCATATCGCCAACTGCTTTCCTATCGTTGACCGTCGATAAGACCAGGAAGAATGAGGCCAAGGGTCGACTAGGGACGATGATAGTAAGGAGAGAGGGGCGAGACCATGACCAAATGCATTTTTGGCAGTTGCATGCGGCTCGGGCAACATTGATGTGGTCCGTGTCCGACTCTCTTGCACACGACCATCGTTCGGGCTCAAATCTCTTCTTATACCACGCCAGTCGTTAGAAACTTGTTCATCCAAGACTACGATTACCTATCCAAATGGCGTCGGACTCTAAGCCTGCTGTGGCACCTCTTGCTCCTGCCCAACCAGCACAAGCTCTCAACAGCAACCTCGCACATCTCAACCCTCTCCCGCCTTCAGTCTTCACCCTTCCACAGACGGCTCAGCTTGAAGCCCTATACACGATCATCAGGGATAAGGAGACATCGCGTGGCGATTTTCTCTTTTATTCTGACAGGATCATCCGGCTGCTTGTCGAGGAGGGTTTGAATCATCTGCCTGTTGTGGCGAAGACTGTGGAAACCCCCACAGTGAGTTGTCAATCTTGGGTTCCCAGGCTCTGTAAGAGACCTGTTCACATGAACCCACTCGGGCCACGGTGGGGCTGTGGAGGTACATTCGTCCCAGAGCTGACTAAATCTCGGTTATCTTATCCAACAGGGTGCTGTCTACGATGGAGTCGGTTTCGAGGGCAAAATCTGCGGTGTATCCATCTTGAGGGCTGGAGAAGTGAGCTTTGACTGGCATATATGCGCTTTATTCGTCGTGTCTCATGGTCTTTTGTGGCTAGGCTATGGAAGCTGGACTTCGGGAAGTGTGCAGGAGTGTCCGTATTGGAAAGATCTTGATTCAGAGGGTACGTTCTCTTCCGTTACATCGACACCGACAAACTATTCAAAAAATTTGCAGGATGAAGAAACGGCGCTTCCTAAGCTGTTCTATGTAAAGGTACATGTGGGGCTTGCTAAATATGAAGTGTTCTCATCGTTAACCAAAAAGTAGTTTCCACCCGATATTGCGTCCAGATACGTTCTCCTTCTTGACCCAATGCTTGGTAAATCCTCACTCGAATCACCATTCAATTGAGACTGAATACTTTTTCGCAAGCCACCGGAGGCTCCGCCATGAAGGCCGTCGAGGTTCTCATGGAGCATGGCGTCCCTGAAGAACGCATTATCTTCATTAACCTGGTATGTGATTCAAAGCTACTGACCACTTCGCTCAACAAATTAAATTGCATGGTCATTTAGATCGCTGCCCCGGAAGGACTGAAAGCATTCTGCTCTCGTTTCCCTTCCCTTAAAGTCGTACGTCTATCATATTATCGAAGCATCCTTCAACAGGATATCTTATCTGCTTCTCCTTTTCTGCCTAGATCACCGGGTGGATCGATCAAGGTCTCAATGACAAAGCCTACATCATTCCTGGATTGGGCGACTTTGGCGAGCGCAGGTGAGTTATCATCTGTCTACCGGGACCGCAACGAAATCTTGACCTGACCGGTACAGATTTTGCATCTAAACGCGTCATGTTCAGACCGTATCTGCCAACTTCTATTTTCAAAGTATCTAGCATTACATATTATTCCATCAAAGGAATGAAACACCGAGCATTAGCGTTGCGGTCCATTAATTTCTGACGCCCTGATGAAGTACCAAAAAACGAAGTAAGTACGCGATGGCATCTCGTTCGACAGTTGGTCGACTGTTGATCGTTGGCGAACGAAGAGACCTTGGTTAATCTGAACCATTGTATCATATGAATTGTTCTTTGCATTGAAAATCCTCATAAATGAAACTAGCCTCATTGTAGGCAATTTGCATAGCCTTTTCAATGAGTAGACGCGATGGAAGGGCGAGATTAAATTTTAATTTTAGGGGTCATGCATCATGTGATACGCGTCCAATAAAACAGAATGTCGCGACGCGTCCCAGACGCGACAGAACGCGTAGCACACCGTACACCGCAGTTCCACAAACTGGTGGGGGCTATTTAATGGACATCATACGTTAGCCTATCTATTAACCCCTGGACTTCCTGCTCGTATCTACCAAAGCTCTAGCGGAGCAAGAGGAGCGACCTAATTAAAGGAAATAGGGGCTAGGGCGAATCTTTAACCAGAGAGCAGGACTTGAAACTGACGTGTCCGAAGAACATGGGGAAGCCAAATGTCGTAGATAAGAAAATAGATGATTGGTACAATTACAACGGAATCAAAGTGTCATCATGTTACAGAGTCGTTATTACTATAACATGGCTTCACGAACTCGCCCTTATTTCTATACGCTGGCGCCTTTGAGCTCCTTCATGCGTATCCAAAGGCCCCCCTGTAAATCAATAATTGTAAAACTAATTTTTGAACAGAACGACGTGATACCCACCTTGATATACATAGTCAAATGTTGGATGGGGTATATTTTCTCAGTTCTCTTCAAGCCTTCTCCGGACGCCCATTCGGCCGGAACGGGCGCGTTCGCCTTCTGATCCAGCTCAAACCCAGTGAACTGCTGCAAGAGTCGAACAAGATAAAATGTGGCCTCGTGATACGCGAACTATTGAGTTTCCATGTTGATCAGATGGATTGTGCCAACGGAAGGAATGGAATTCGTACCTGTTGTCCAATGCAGATTCTTGGCCCGGCATTGAAAGGGGCGAAGATGAATGGGTTTGAGGTGTAGTATTTCTTTACCCGTTCGTCAAGGAACCTATCAGGGTCAAATTTCAAGGCTGTCACAAGAGTACAGAGTGCCTTTTTAGAACGTAGACAACATTAAATTGTGAATATAACACACCATCTGGACCCCAGAGATCTGTTCGGCGTTGCATATTGGTCACCGAATACAGGACGCTGAAAAAGTGATTAGCACCACCGGCAAGAAGAGGAGAATGAAGATGTCATCTCACGTCGTGTTTTCAGATACATAAATTGGCTTCTCTCCAGGTTTAGTTGGTGGAAGGACAGTGGCCTTGTTGCAGATTCTGAAGTGAAGTTTTATCAGTGAACAACACAAATCGGCATTTTTTATGATTCTAAATCACCTTGAATCAGCAGGTCTTGAGAGCCAACATGTCAGTAAACAAAATCGAATAAAGCTTGGAAAAAAGGCTTACACAGGCGGGTAGAGTCTCAGAGTCTCTGAAGTAGAGAGACAATCATCAGAGTCATGTCCGAAGCCGAAGCCAGGAAAGCGTACCATTCAAGAAAGCTCTCATATACTTCATGTCACGCATTTGTCCATAACTTGGACTTTCAGTTGGGCCAACCTTCTCGTACATCTCCTCCCGAAGTCGTCTTTCAATATCAGGATGCTCAGCAAGCATGTATACCGCAAAGCTGAGGAGACACATAGTCTTTTGGCGCTGACATTAGCGCCGGTTTTGATCGTCTTCAAGAACATGGTCGACGTACGGTATCCCGACCAGCCAAAAGAAGATTGATGATCTACGAGTAGCCATGGTTCAAGGACAGTTAACTTTGGATAGAACTAATCCCTTACCTCGTCTTTGATCACTACCGGATCTATGGAAATTTTGGAGGTTTGAGTACGCACAAGGCAGGTGATTGACATCCATCTTACCTTGAGTATGCTTGACAAGATGATCAATGAACGTCTCTTCCTCATTCTCCTTCTCCGTCTTCTCATTACTCATCAACTCCTGGGATCTTCTATCTAAAGCCTTCTGCATCAAAGGCTCGATGAAGTCGTCCATGATCTTTCGGGCCGGAGCGACGGAGTCAGCAGTCATCTCAGTGAGAGGCCAGGAATCTCCCATGTTGATTCGGGCGACAGACGCTGTAAGCCCGTTCATAAATGCGTCAGTGAACACACTTGATGGGTGACCATGAACGGATTCCTCGTTCTGGACGGTGCTGTATTTGGGATATGGTATAGGCGCGGAAACGGACTCGGGGTTGCCGCCGAAAAGGAACTCTGTCGCCGAGTCAAGTGTGAAGCGAGCGACAAGATCCTGATAAATAGACAGTCTTAGCATCCGAACGCGACGCAAATGGAACAATAAGAGTTCTTTACAGACCTGAAAATCAATGGAATATCCTTCTGCAAGTCGCTTTTTGGCCATTTGGAGTGACATGGCACAATTGCGATCGTAGATGTGGAAGTCACTGATTCGCTCCTTGCTGAAGAAGGGTCGCGACATAGAGCGATGGAATCTAATAAATTACAGGCAGTCAGCATCAACCGTCATCTTGAAGGAAAGCTTTGGAATAGAGGAGACGTACTTCCACATTTCGCCTGTTCATTAAAGCTTGGTAAATGGGCCAGTGTCATAAATGAAATCGACACACCGTCTGAATTGAACACTCCTGTCCCCAGAAGCGATGAAAGTTGCGATATCAGAGTCGGTCCTTTGTCAAAGTTGTTGAACTGGGTTGCAAGGACAGCCTATGGGGTAAGAAAGTCAGAATGACAGGCAATGACAGATCGGAGCGTTAGGGACAGAAGTCTTCGAATTGAAAAGGAACAAATCAAAGTCCTTACCTTGATGTGTTCTGGCTCATGTGTGGCCAACTATGAGGCTCGATTTGAATAAAGGACCCACACACGTAGACAAAGACAAGTCGTCTTACAAATTTAGTTGTGAGGAGATTGAATCGGAAAGTGTGACCATAGGTCTTCGACCAGACACTCAAGAAATCCGCTGTTAAACAATACAGTTACTATTTGATCCGACATCACTATACGATTCAGAGGGTGGTGACGCACCTGGATAACCCACACTCAAACCATCGCCCATCTTTTTGAGGACAGAAAGCATCGGCTCCTGGATTCGCGGGGCAACGACGGCGCCTCGAGCAACGGCGCCTCGTTCACTCTCCCATTCTGAATAGAAATGTTGGACAACAAAGTAGATCGGACGAGCGAGGATGGAGACCAGGATCAACAGAGCTGGAGGAATGACGACCTTTGTCTGGTGCTGGACCGTCTTCAATACAGCGTAGGTCAACGTCGAGGGGATGGCGAAGTATGGAACATGTCGAAGGATAAAGAGGACACCAGGAGGCACCGACATGCTAGCGAGCGAAGGTGTTCTCTGGAAAGGTGGATACCAAGCGAGAAGGTTGAAAGGCACACAACTTTCATGGGTATATATACCGTTTGGTTATGTATCATGCACAAATGAGGTGTTCTGTAGATAGGCATGCTTTTCACACAGGTGCCAACCCATCCTTATTCCAGGCCCGTCTCGGAGACGACACAATCTCTAAAAAAGGTCACATAGAGAGCATATGTGTTGGTAAACATCAAGGAAGAAGGGAGAAGGATGGCTGAATTTAGACACTCAAGCTGTGAGAACCAGCTTTGTCTAATCCTTGTTGTGTCATTCAAGCCGGTTATGTTGAACGCCGCGACCCACTCCGCTTAGCTCCCCTCATTCGCAAACTGGTCATAACATTGGACGTCGCGAAGGCTTCTTCTACGCCGATGGTTCTGCGAACTAATAGGAGTTCTCATTTCGACTGAAAAGGCGCATGTGCAATTCCTCGGCGTAGAGAGCACGATGCCCAGGTCGTTGGAGAACACATTCGTCAGCCTGAGAGATTGATCGCCAGGAAAAAACCGATGATACGTCATTTATCGACGCCAACTCTTTGAAGAAGTTTGAGGTTCTGATACTGCGAGGAGTCTTGCTCTCGCATTCATTTAGCCGACAGTGGCGATAACTGACTAAACCAACAGCCAACAGAGGCAACAAAGATCATTTGAAATGGAACGTTAACGCAGGAGCACCACAGTCTCGATCCCAGGCTCTAAATCGAATCCGTTTGACCCTTCAGTTCTTTCATCCGAACCCACAGGCCACCCTGGAGCGCGGTTCCATCAGCTACGATTGACCGAAGCAGGACACTTCACTCACTTTGATATACAGCGTCAGATGCGATATTGGATGAATCTTCTCGGTTGGCTTGAGGCCGTCACCGAATTTCCACTGTTCAGGAGGCGCGACGTTGGCGGACATGTCGAGTGTGAACTCGGTGAAGTGTTGCAGCAGGCGAACGAGATAATACGTGGCTTCATGATAGGCAAACTGGTAAAGGGAGGGGGAGATGATCAACCACCATCCATGCGGAAAGGGGCTGAAGATCCTTACCTGTTGACCAAGGCAAATACGGGGACCGGCATTGAACGGACAGAAGATGTAGGGATTCGGGATGAGATATTTCTGTAGCCTTTCATCGAGGAATCGGTCCGGGTCAAATTTGAGAGCTGGTATTACGAAGTTAACCTCATATCACATATCCCGCAGGAAATTTTCATACCATCAGGCCCCCATAGGTCGGTTCGTCGATGCATATTAATGACGGTGTATAAGCAGCTGTGACAGAACGGCTGAAATGAGCGGAGGATACAAAAGAATACGTCGGATTTTCATACGCCACATCTTTAGGAACATATATTGGTTTCTGGCCAGCGCCGGCAGCGGGCAAAACGACAGGTTTGTTAGCAGTTCTCGCGTTGACAGGCCTGAACACACGTTAATACATAATGAAATTATCTTGCGAAATTCACTTACACTGGTGGATACAGTCTCAAAACCTCTACAACGTACGTTAGAACAATGTGATTTGATGTAGTGAAGAATCCTACCATTCAAAAAGGCCCTCATAAATTTCATTTCTCGCATCTGATCATACTTCGGTGCCCCATTCGGTCCAACCTTCTCGTAGATTTCTTGTCGCAGTCGCTTCTCGATATCAGGGTGTTCGGCCAGCATATAGATCGAGAAGGTCAACAGGCACATCGTCTTTTTATCACATTTTAAAACACGATACAACGCAAAATTATGCAGGAAACTCACTGTATCTCGACCAGCAACAAGGAGGTTAACAAGCTGAAAAAACCATTACAAAGTTATACCTGCGTCGGAGGAAGGAGCATACCTCATCTTTCAACATTTGAGGATCTAAGAAGGAAGTCAGCACCTCGTATTAGGAACTAAGCTCAAACCCAACCTTGAGTATGTTCAACCAGATGAGAAAGGAGATTTGATGCCTCTTCTCTGTCACTTGGCATTTTTTTCTCCGACAAACCTTGCTGGTGTTTGTCCAAGGCAAGTTTCATCAAAGGGTCCGTGAAGTCGTCAATGACCTTGCGCAGTGGGATGATTTTATCGCTTTTGAGTTCCGTCAATGGCCATTCCTTTCCGAGGCCTGTACGGACGGCAGCAATAATAAGAGCTTGGGTGAAGGCTTTGACGAAGCTGGTGGATGGGTGATTGTAGAACGACGAAGAGTTTTCCATTTGAGTAGTCGGGGGATATGGAATCCCGGCAGAGAGGGACCCAACTGTTTGGCCAAAAAGAAATTCGGTCGCAGAGTCAAGGGTGAAACGAGAGGTTAGATCCTGAAAAAAGTTTTAATGATGGTTTTTTGCAGAAAAGGTCACGCGTACCTGAACGTCGATAGAGTATCCCTCTGCGAGTCGCGCCCTGGCCAGCTTTAAAGAAAAGTCCCAATTTCGGTCGTATATCTCAAAGTCACTGATTCGTTCTCTGGTGAAAAAGGGACGCGTCATTGCCCGATGGAACCTGATTTGAAAAAAAAAAAAAAAAAAAAATCAGATCAGCAGTTGTCGACTTGAAAGAGCGGTGACGCGTACTTCCACATCTCGCCTTTTAGTTTTTATGAGAAAGTTTCAAAACATTTAAAATAAAAAACCCACCGTCCGAATTGAATACTCCTGCTCCAAGTAAAGAATTCATTTGATCGATGAATACTGGTCCTTTCTCGAACGAGTCGAACTGTGTTGCAAGGATGGCCTGTTGCAAACATAGACCAATTAATCAGGATTATTGGGGGCAAGCCAGAGCGGTGGAGTCTGGACGAACCTTGACATGGTCCGGTTCGTTGGTTATCAGCTGGAATTTGCGAGTTGAATTGGCATTTCAAATTAACTATCAGAGTTCACCGCAACTCACAGTTGTACTCGAATAGAGGTTGATATTGACCACGTTTCCATACTCGTTATTCCACTTGAGCATGGTCTCGCCTAATGTGGATGCAAAAAAATAGAAAAATCGTCCGTCAAATCTTGTATGAATGCAACGAGATCTTGACTTGCCTGGATAGCCATTCCGAATGCTTTCGACAATTTCAGAGATGATGGACGACGCCGATTGTTGGACATTCGGTGCCAAAATAGCGCCATTCGCTGCTGCTGCCCTCTTATTCGCCCACTTCGTGTAGTACAGACTCGTGACGAAGATGATAGGCCGCGAAAGAACAGATAAGACAACGATGGCCCAGGTCGGAAGGGGGTCGAATGGGGCTGGCAACAGGCCTTTCCATTGCAAAAGGTTCAAGATGCAATAGGTTGCGATGGATGGCACAAAGAAATGGGGGACTACGCCCGCCAAATAGACGAGTCCGGGTGGTTGTTGCATTGGTGAAACGTGAGAGATAGGTGGTCGTCAATCCATGTCTTAAATCCCGCCCCAACACCCCGAAACATGCGGTATCGCAGCAAGTTCGGGCTTTCTGGGCGCAGCCCTGGGAAAACAGAATGTCAGATTACACGTTGGGCGTCGATTTGGGGTAAGTATGTGTATAAACTGATGTTTACCATCCATATTAGCCACCACAAAACTTTGGACGGAAAAGAGAGACCGCTGAGTCGTTGGTCATGATAGACTTTGAAAAAGAGAAAAAGAGGCCCAGCGACAGACGGTCAATCAATGTCTCAACCTCAATTTAGGGTTAGCAGTTTGGTCAAGGCTTCAAGAGCGGACAAGTCAGGCAAAAGTTTTGCCAAGTTTTGCCGCAAAACTTGCTCTTTTCTTTGTTTTTTTCTCTCTCTCTTCTTCTGCAAGAAACACCCAAGGAAGTTTCTTTTATTTAAATCGATTAAGAAACAGCCAGATGGTCGCGTGATTACTGACTTTGAGGCTTTAAGCTTTAAGTACGTTCAAAATCAATTCAAAATCGTGATTCTGAGACTGGGAGCGAGAGAGCAAGATCTTCGACCGTGAATGCGAAGCGGACATATATTGAGACCCGTCAAGAGAAATCGGTAAACGCTTCATGTTCTTTTCTTGTTCTTCTTTTTCTGTGGAGACTTGCAAACAGAATAATCCGTGGTTCTAAACCGCGTCGTTCTGACCCTTCAGTTCTTTCATTCGAACCCACAATCCACCCTAAAACACACAGCGCACAGTTCGATCATTCGGCCACAATCGACCGTGAAGCGTGAAGGAACGTCACATACCTTGATATACATTGTCAAATGTGCTATCGGACAAATCTTCTCCGTTGGCTTGAGGCTGTCCCCGAATTTCCAGTGTTCAGGCGGCGGAATATTGACAGACATGTCCAGACTGAACTCGGTGAAGTGTTGGAGTAGGCGGACAAGATAATACGTCGCCTCGTGGTAGGCGAACTGACAATTATCAAAACAACTCTGGTTATTTTAGTGACAAGGGCTGATGATCTTTACATACCTGTTGGCCAAGACAAATACGCGGGCCAGCGTTGAATGGACAGAAGATGTAGGGATTCGGGATGAGATATTTCTGTAATCTTTCGTCAAGGAATCGGTCCGGATCGAATTTCAGAGCTGGTTGTTCCGAGGTCAACCTTTGTGTCCCATATACCGAAAGAAAAGAAAAAAATTATACCATCAGGCCCCCATAGGTCGGTTCGTCGATGCATGTTAATGACGGTGTATAAGCAGCTGTAACAGAATTCCGAAATGAGATTAAGAAATAAAAACAGATGTCGAATTTTTATACGTCACATTGCGAGGAACATAAATCGGTTTCTGTCCAGGACCGCCTGGAGGCAGAACAACAGGTTTGTTGGCCATCCTGGAGTTGATAGGCCTGAGAAAAAACCTGTTAGCCCCGTAAACAAATATATGCCTGAAAGTGACTTACACAGGAGGATAAAGCCTCAGAACCTCTTTAATAGAGAATGGAGATGGGAACGGTGACATTTAATACAGCAGATGATCCTACCATTCAAAAAAGCCCTCATAAATTTCATTTCCCGCATTTGATTGTATTTGGGTGCTTCGGTCGCCCCAACCTTCTCGTAAATTTCCTGTCGAAGGCGTTTCTCGATGTCGGGGTGTTCTGCTAACATGTAGATCGAGAAAGTCAAAAGGCACATCGTCTTTGCATCAAATTTGAGAACACGACATAATATCCATGAACAGATAGAAAACTGACCGTATCTCGACCGGCAACAAGGAGGTTGACGAGCTGACAAGAACAACATCAGAAATTGATACAAAGTTCTGAAGCTGTGACATACCTCATCTTTCAAGATTTTGGGATCTGAAAAGGATGTCAGCATTTCCAAGGCACATGAAGACCAGATCAACTCCGACCTTGTGTATGTTCAACCAGATGAGAAAGAAGATTCGAGGCTTCTTCCTTTTTATTTTGAGGTTTATTTTCCGACAAGCCCTGCTTGTGGTTGGCCAAGGCGAGTTTCATCACAGGGTCTGTAAAATCGTCGATAACTTTGCGCAATGGCGCGATCTTATCACCGCGGAGCTCAGCCAATGGCCATTCCTTTCCGAGGCCTGTTCGGACGGCACAAATGTTAAGAGCTTGAGTGAAGGCTTTGACAAAGCTGGTGGATGGGTGGTTGTAGAATGACGGAGAATTTTCCACGCGAGTCGTTGGGGGGTATGGCATGCCAGCGGAGAGAGAACCGACAGTCTGGCCAAAAAGAAACTCGGTCGCGGAGTCGAGGGTGAAACGAGAGGTTAGGTCCTGAAAGAAGGCTTAGCGAATCAAATAGAAAAGAAAGAGGATCTAAATACCTGAACGTTAATGGAGTACCCCTCTGCGAGTCGGGCCTTGGCTAGCTTTAAAGACAGATCCCAATTTCGGTCGTAGATCTCAAAGTCACTTATGCGTTCTCGGGTAAAGAATGGACGTGTCATTGCCCTGTGGAATCTATTTTGACAAACACTTCAGTAATTGTTATTCGAGAACAACTGGAATATGCATACTTCCACATTTCGCCTTTTAATTGTTATTAAAAAGTTGATAAAGTAAAATAATAAATTAAATACATACCGTCTGCGTTGAATACTCCTTCTCCAAGTAAGGAATACATCTGATCAAAGAATACCTGTCCTGTCGTGACTTTGAGAGATAGCTTTGGCTTCGAAGATCATGGTATGGACCTTTCTCAAAGGAATCGAACTGTGTTGAGAGGATGGCCTACAATAACCGTCCATCAGGCAAGTACTCGTGAGGAAGGCATAATGAATCACAAACCTTGACATGTTCGGGCTCATTGGTTATCAGCTAGGATTGGAGCGTCGGGTTGACATCTTTGAGCGAATACTTAGTTGGCGTTAGAGAAACGCACAGTGGTAGTCGAGTAGACGGTGATGTTGACCGCATTTCCGTATTCGTTATTCCATTTGAGCATTGTTTCGCCTAATATCCATGAAAGAAAAGAAAAAAGAAGAAAAGTTCATAGCGTCATCAAAACACACAAGGAAATTTCTGCTCACCTGGATAACCATTTCGAACACTTTCAAGATATTCAGTGATGATTGACCATGCCGATTGTTGGACCTTTGGTGCCAAAATGGCGCCATTCGCTCTGGCCGCCCTCCGGTTCTCCCATTTGACGACATACAGACCCGTGAAGGAGATGATAGGCCGGGAAAGAGCAGATAAAACAACGACGCCCCATGTAGCCATGGTAAATGGCAGTAAACCTTTCCATTGCAAAAGGTTCAATATGCAATAGGTTGCGATGGATGGAACAAAGAAATAGGGAAATATGCCCGCCAGAAAGACGAGGCCTGGTGGTTGTGGCATCGTCGAAATGCGAGAAGGCATTTCATCCTTCAGTTATCTCATGATTTAAATAAATCAGCTGGCTGCATGCTGCGTGCTGCGGACCAAGTTTACAGGTTCCCTGGGAAATCAATACGTCAGGTTTTGGTGAAGAACCCTTTTGGATGGAGGTCTGAACCTTGGATGTGATTGTTGGCGTAGTATTGGTTTAACTTGAACATGAACGTGAATTCCACGACGACTCGACGTTGTCCCTTTCAAAAGTTCTTTTCAAAGATTGAGGGTCTCTGAAGTAATATTACTGAGTGCTCAAGCTAAACTCAAGCTTTTGAGCAAAGTTTGAGGTGGATACATGGTGGATAGAAAAGAACCAAGGCGTCCGGAAGAGCGGTTAATGGAGCGGACGGCATACCATTTTCCCGATTAGGCCAAACACCGGCCGAACTTCGCTCTGGGCCTCCGGGGCTCCGTCACCGCGATGATTACACTTTCTGACCTCAAATTAGGGTTAGCGCGTTCTCGAAATTCACATATTGGATCCGCCGCAAAGACATCTTTTTTTTTGTTTTCGCCCTCTACTTGCCCGCTACAATGTCTGATAAGATTGTCGGAATTCTAGGTGGGCGTAAGTCTCGTTGACCCGCTCAATAATGAACATTTTCTAATTTTTCATCTCTTAACCAGTTTTTTCACCTCACTTTCTCGAAGAAAGCCAACGTTTTTGATCAGGGGGTGGACAGCTCGGTCGCATGCTTGCGGCATCGGCGTCGCTTTTAAACGTCAAGGTCATCATTCTAGATGCTGGAGAACATGCACCCGCGAAGCAGATTGTAGCGCCTTCCGCATCGCACTTGGCCCACGTTGATGGATCTTTCACCGACCCACAGAAGATTCGCGAATTGGCAAACAAGGTGGACGTTCTTACGGTGGAGATCGAGCATGTTGATACTGCTACGCTGGAGGAAGTTCAATACGCGAACGATAACAAACATCTCGCCGTCCATCCGAGCCCATCGACTGTCAAGATCATCCAAGATAAATATCGACAAAAGCTTCATCTTTCGGCGCAAGGTCTGCCAGTATCAGAGTTTATACCCGTTGAATCGTCGGTGGAATCCATCTCTGAAGCAGTGGATAAGCTTGGCCTGCCGCTCATGCTAAAAAGTCGAACTCTGGCCTACGATGGGCGTGGTAACTTTGTTCTTCGTGAACTTGGACAAGCTCAAGAAGCAATCACTGCGCTCGGAAATCGTCCCCTCTATGCCGAAAAATGGGTCCCATTCAAGCAGGAAGTTGCTGTCATGGTCGTGAAGTCTGCAAATGGAGAAGTCTCATCCTATCCTGTTGTCGAGACCATTCACAAAGACAACATTTGCCACCTTGTCTTTGCGCCTTTACGCAGTCAGGACGCCTCCTTGTCGAAAAGGGCAAGGAAGATCGCTGAAGAAGCTATCAAGACGTTCTCTGGAGCTGGAGTATTCGGAGTCGAGATGTTTTTGATGGAACACGGTATGTTGGCGCTTTTGTCCCAACGACCTCGAACTGACCTATTTTGTCTGAATAAGGCAACATCTATATCAATGAAATTGCACCTCGTCCCCATAACTCTGGCCACTACACAATTGAAGCTTGCGAGACATCACAATATGAAAATCACCTCCGCGCAATTCTTTCGCTCCCTCTTGGATCCACCGCTCTAAAAGTTCCTTCTGTTGCCATGCTCAATCTCATCGGATACTCATCCTCCATGGATGAAATCACCAAAACGACGAACTTGGCTCTGACAATCCCTGGAGCCTCCGTCCACCTCTACGGCAAATCGGAATGTAGAAAAGGTCGTAAAATGGGACATATCACCATCGTCTCTGAATCCGACGCGCAACTGAGGTCTCGATTACGCCCACTCCTTGAATCTCTACCTTCGAGCACACCAGAGGAAGTGGACCTATACGCTCCCGCACTCTCTGTTCCAGGTTCCGGATTCTCAGATCCCAACCCATTGGTCGGGGTGATCATGGGTTCGGATTCTGACCTCCCCGTCATGCTCCCTGCCGCGCGGATTCTGGACCACTTCAAGATCCCATACGAGCTGACCATCGTTTCGGCGCATCGTACGCCCGATCGGCTTGTGAAATACGCTCGCTCTGCGGCTACCAGAGGACTGCGGACCATCATCGCTGGTGCGGGAGGCGCTGCGCACCTTCCGGGAATGGTCGCCGCGATGACTTCTCTGCCAGTGATTGGTGTTCCTGTCAAGGGAAGCACCCTGGACGGAGTGGATTCTTTGCATAGTATCGTCCAGATGCCGGTACGGTTTTTATCCTTGGATCCTCACTTCCGTGGATTGACCAATTTTACTGTTTCTTCTTTTTGTTTCAGAGGGGAATACCTGTGGCTACGGTGGCGATCAACAACGGTACGAATGCTGGGCTGTTGGCTGTTCGGATTCTTGCAGCTGGGATCCCGGGTCTCGTCGATGCGATGGATCACTATATGAAGACGATGGAGGGGGAGGTCCTCGATAAAGTCGAGAAAATCAAGGAGGTTGGATGGGAACAATATCAGGTGAAAAAGTCATGAAAATGGCATATGGAGTATTTGTGCATAATATATTAAATTTGTAGAAAGCTACAGGAAAGGAACCTGAGCAACTCTTCCACAAAGGATGCGGCGGCTCGTATATCTTCGAAAAACAATTTCCTCCCAGGGCCTCGCGACGTTTCGGAAGGCCTCATGGAGTGTTAGGCGCCCAATTATACAGGCGGCCAGCGCCAGCGTCTGGTGTTGCCTTTGTCAGTTCGCATACCACGAAGCCACCTATTACAATGCACGGCTGTAGCAGAACGTCTCAGAGTTTCAAAGACCCTCGCCATGAGCGCTAACATCGCAACTCCCCTTCACCGGTCAGTACTTCAGTGGTACCACTGGATGTCTAGGGACGGCCTCAAATCCACGGAGAACATTCACCCGACTTTACATATCACGCTTTACGTTAAACTCAGTTTCAATGTCTCATAGATCCTTGGTAGGACTCTGGACTGCGGTCCGATCTCAAACTTCTCTTCTACGCGCCTTGCTCTTGGAATCCTTATTTCTGGTTTTACCGATCGTTCGGAAGATAGACAAATTTTGGCAAATATAGACCTGAAAAAAGACCCCCAAGATCTTCAAGAAGAGGTACCGCACCAGCTTGAACGGCGCGGTACCGTGAGGCGCATGAAGGAGGCGCATGACCGTGCATGCAATGACGATGAATTGGCAGTACTTATATGGGACCGACGGTCCCTGATACCCGCGAATATTGGCGCGACGATCTTCTTGGTGACCCAAGTGACCCACCACATATGTATCTGTTTGATTATGCATAAGTAAACATGCACCCCAAATGCACGCCACTTGTGAAATATAGGCCCAACACGAGGTGGCGAGAGTTCCAGGATTGGGGATGATCTACGCTACCCAGGTCTTGATCTTTCTTTCCGATTGTAGTTTCTATCTTCTTTATGTATTTCCAAGAGACCTCATGGTTAAAGTTATTCTACTTACTCCTTATAATATTTGACGTTATCAGTGTCATTGAGTGAACTGCAGCAATCAGGGAGCTCAGTCAGACAAGGGATAACCGTCCCGGAGTCCAACCTACGACACATCTCTTTCTGTACAAAATCAGAGATAATGGCGGTAGTGACGATGGGTAGTTTTGGTCTGGTTGAAATGAGCCTCATTGCATTCCTAACTTATCTTATCGTTATTCGATCGTTATCATTTGCCATCACTGATGCGCCCAGGTCCCGACGTCCCGTGATGATGGATGACATCAAGGCGTCACCCCAAAAAAGGGAATGAATTCCTTATCAGGTAAGTCGGCCCTCAGGAACGTTTCTCCCAGAGGGCGCAGGATGAGGGCACGGCAGGGTAGGCCTGGTGTAACAGGGTGCAGCGTCGGCTGCTAAATTTGTCATCGATCAAGCTTCTAGATTGTGTCGGGAGAGCATGAGCTTTTGGGATAGACCGACAGGCTCGTGTCACATTGAATCACTTGATCCTCGCGAGCGGGACACTCCGAGGCCACTATGGAGCCGATGTAAATGAATTTATGTCAAATGGAAAGACAGGATTATGTCAAGAGAATAAATAATACAAGTCCGGTCCATGAAGGACCTTCCGATAGTATATGGGAATGTGAGTATATCTAGCAATCCTAAAGGAAATACTAGGCGCCCAGATACCCTAGCGGCTTGCTGGCGGCGGCGCGGGAAACATGGAGACCAAAGAATGATTTCTGATAACCCCTTATCCTTGGGATAACAATTACAGACAATTACCGATGTAGTTGACACAGCATCCGTTCGTGCCTCTTCAGTGTGGCGGGTCCCATAATAATCATATTTTACACGTAAATACTAACATTGGGACGTTATTGCGCAGCAGAATTTATGTCATCGCGTAGATTACGATGTCGGTTAGTCTATGCTGCCCTACGTCGGTGCCGCCTTGAATAATGACATATTACAGGTATGCATTAAAATCTGGCTAGAGCGTGCTCTAGACTATCAACGGAATGCAGATGATGCGCTCAGGAATGATATCACTGATTGATGTAACAAATGCAAAACAAATGTCCAGCTTTGAGCTAATGCAGCGCTGGAAGAAAGCAAGTCTACCCGGGCTGGATAGTATGTACGAGAAAAAGTAAGATGTAGATGGTCGCTGGTACTACTCGTTCAGGCCGCTTGTCATGCTAACAAAATTCGGGAGATGAAAAGTGAAATGAATTAGACGCTGTATAGAGAAGACAGAATCTTTCACGTAATATGAGACCAAAGTCCTCTCTTGGATTAGCCCCACGAACGCCTCATGCGCCCTTGCCCTCGTAAGGAAGGATGGAATAACAAACGGATTAGATGATCTTTCCGGTCCTTCGCGTCTGACCTCGTCTGACGCAATGGTGACAAAAATCTGGCAAGTGTTGAACGATGTTGGATCACGTTCCATGGACTCTAGCCGCTAGGCTATCGCAACAAAGGTTGGACCGCGATTGACCTAGGAGAGTGATAATCGGAAAGGCACAAGGCCGCATCCAGATATGCCTCCAAATCGGACAAAACGTCGGAAGCAGATTGGTGGCATCTATGTACAGGTTACTCGATCATATGTTTGGTACCTTCATGCCTTTCTGGGATCAAACGGAGTGCTGGATGCCAGTGGAGCATGCGGACTGGGCCGCACGTGAAGGTAAGGTTAGAGGACATCTGATAAGATTTGATAAAAAGCTGTTCAACATAATACACTTTGGAGAGAGCTAACCGAGAACCGAGAACCTAAAATACGTCCAGCATTTCAAAGATTTACAAATTCCTGGAGTATATTGATTCTACTTAGGTTGATTGTATTCCGATGTTTCTGGAGACATTCCTATTTGGCATTTGCAGCGTAAACCGCGATATGATCAGCCCTGCAATTGGTCATAACAATTGTGGAGAACGAATACATAGTTGACGAATGTTTCCATTAGGCATGTGTGAGCCCCAGTTTTCGTAATCAGGTCAAGGCGGATACAGATAGTTGACCGGTTTATCATATGCAGCCAAAGGTCTGGTAAGAGACAGGAGAACCGGAGACACAGTACCCCAGTACCCCGACGTCGATTGGGTATAGCGAGCCAACTTGACTGAACGTTAATAGTAGGGTGAAAAGTGCCACTACAGCGAGGGTATAGTGTACTATAGTGCTTTCTTGCATGTCAATTGTCGCGGTAATCAGCCCGGTATACTGTTCAGGCGTGCCATCTTAGAGTATACAATTTGATCAAAACGTGTTGTACCCAACTGGCAGGTCTATCCCGAGGGAACGGACGTTCTCATTCGGATTTGAGATACTGCTTTGCAATTAAGGCTTATCCCAGGAATGACCCAGGAGGCTGACAATGTGACGTCTTCTGCGGGATTAGGAGGCCCGAGTGCCTACTCCGAGTCTATTGGTTGTTTCTTGAAAAGCATCAAGGGTGTCGCAGCGAGGTCGCGCCTGAGCACTCCTAAGCCTCGTTGTGCGCGCTTGTAATTGTCACTTACACGCTGAATGTGTACCTTTCCCCCCGAATTTATGTTGTCAGAGTCAGGGTGAAAGAACTATTGTCCTGAAAGACTAGAAAACGAGGTAGCCTCCACATCAATAATATATGGACATTCATTTGAAAATCGGCAAGCACCATGTAGATTCCTGGAGGGGGTTGTCCCTTTGCGTAAGGCAGAAGCACGACGGCTGGATGGTAGCGCCATTGGGACGTAGAGCGTGCCCTATCAGTACCCCGGGCAAGGCCTATGAGCGAGTCTTCTGGATCGTTTGATTGACGAACCCACAACTCTAACCTATTACCAGTCGGAGAAGCCTTGAAATTTTCCATCCCAGCTCCACCATATCATCTCGTCATCTTCTAACTGCTGTTTGTCAGGAAGATCTGGACCAGGTGACGGGTCCTGTGATGGAGGTAAGGGATGTAGTCCTCGCCGGGTGGTAATCCAGACCCCCTCGACAGGGGTTTTCTTTGAGCTTTTCAAACGGGAGTTCGTTTCTGCGGGGCCGGAACTTCGTAATCCAGAATTTGTTTGGAAGTCTTGTAGAGCCGTGTCGAGAGAAAGCGTTATGTTTTGTTGAGGTACCCAGGCGGGGTGGTTAAAGCGCCTGGGAGCACGAATGAGTATATGTGTATGTGTGGGAGCTGGAAAGACCGTCAAACGATATTGCAAAAAAAAGAATGAATATAGAATACAAACATAGTTCAGAGCTGATGCCTTTCCCATCAACGTCAGCCGCGGCGAGTGTGCGAGACAGGAGACGATCTGCTTTTTGCAAAAACTTCTGTTCTTCGGCATGCGATATGTAGGCCGGTGACGGTGGCGGCGATGGAGCTTTGCTAGTCAGAATGTCACCATCTTCATCTTCATCCTCATCGTCGGTATCATTTTCGACGTCTTCTTCCTCTTGGTCGTCATCACTGTCTTCAGGACCGTCACTTCCATCAGTCTCGTCCTCACTGTCGTCCGGAATTTCTTCGCTCGCGTCACTTTCGTCATCATTTGCATCATCATCATCTTCACTGGTCCCGCCTTGACAAAATTTTCGCTGTTGAGTCTCGGGTGTTCTCAGTCCCCAGATTTTGGTTTCCAGTCCGTCGATTCCAAGGATCAATCTTGATTTGGCCGTCGTCACACTCGGTCCGACGAGGATGGCTAGATGGACCTGGGCCAATTGCGACTTATGGCCAGAAGAGCGCGCAAGCGCGTTGGATAGGGCGGAGAAGGTAGTGTCTAGATGAGAGGATATTGTGTCGTATGAGGCCAGCAGTTCTGCTCGTTGTTTTGTCGCTCGCGTGTTGGTCTGGAGCAAATGGATCAATTTATACTCCTGTGATTGACGGTAGAACGTACTCGCCTTGCTTGCTGGAAGTCTTCCCAGCTGGATCACCGGGCTATATAGAGCAACGAAAATCAATCATATGCCCTCCTCTTGAAGTCATAAAATCGTGATCTTACAAAGGTACCTGGTTCTTCAGGAAAAGGACGTGGCCCAGTAAACTTGTGGCAAGTCTTCCAGCAGTAGAGTCAGAGATCTTGTCGGAGTCAAGCTGCACTACTGGGTATTTAATTCCCAGACCATCTTCCACAGGATCTATTTCTTGTGCTGAAACTTTTGAATCCTCCTCTGATACCGAAGTTGCGGTGCTGTTTTCTGTCTGTATTTTGGAGCCTATATCACCCGAGGCAGTTTCGGTCCGTGGTGAGTTCCTAAGGACAAGAAAAGGCATCCTCCAGACTACCGATGGAAAAGGGAGATTCGACAGGCTGGTAGTGGTAAGTTCAAATTGTCAGAGTTCAAACCGACATTGAACAGCGGACCCGTCATTGTGTTACAGCGCGTTCCGTCACGCCTAGTAACACCACGTGTTCGTGTTTTTCGAGGGACAACTGTGTCACGCCGTTTCTGACTCTCTTTACCTTCCCTATGACTCTGGACATTGGTTATTTCTGAAGAAATTCCTTAGTCTCTCGCTTTCTCGTTCTCTGTGCGTCTTGCACTCTAACATATTCTTGCGCCGCAAACCGGATACAAACCTATTTGGCCCCGAATATGCTGTTGAAGGCGCCTGAAACTGCCCGAATGTGGGCCACTTGAATCTTTGGTACAGCTTTCATCCACCTGTCGAACTATCATTTTGTGCCCTTTTTCTCTTGGATGCTGTACTGAGGGGTATGGATGTATGGCCCGAGGTCGTTTCGTACCATAACTGAGCCTGGTACTTTGTCCACAGGTGAGGTGTAATACCCACTTTGTTTTTTTTTGTTCTGTGGTGACAGTTGTCTAATGACACACTCTCCTAGAACGTAACAGATTGTTCCGATACAACAATCGTGATGACTTTAGATTGTACACACAACCGTGTATAGGAGGGACGTTTGCACTTGCTGTGTGCTGAAGGATGTCAACGTCAGAGAGATGTTTTGTTGAGACCCCTCAAAAATAAACAGCTTCCCACTGACATCAGGTAAGTAGCCCACAGTTCTGAACATCGTTGGCAGCTTCTAATTCTCTGTGGACTCCCAAGGTCTCTCTGGTTTCAAATCCCTGATCGTGGAAGGATTGGATCCACTCTTTACCCCGAATCTGGTCGCCGTCATCTTTTTTGCCCACAGGACTCACGGAACGAAGAAGCTCGTTACATTTGATCTAGTTCAATGCGTGGATTTCACTAGATTCTTGACAATGCTGTGGAGTCGATACGCCACAAATTTTCAGCCCAATGGACAGCAGGAACGCCCAACGTTGATTATCGTCACTTCCCTGATTATTGTTCATTGTGGGTGTCCTTCTAACGTCGCTATTCACAATGTTATTGTACTTACTGTTTGCAAAAAATCCAGAGGCGCCCTTGATCCCTGAGGCACTCGTAAGTCAGGAATCTTTATGGTGCTCAACAATAACAATTTGACGGATTCCCTGAGTAGTTATGTTTTCTTCTCCAACATATCGAATTCTTGTACCCACAAACGTATCTTACATATGATGGTGGTTCAACATCCCTCGCGGTGAACTGGCCAACTCCGGATGGATGTGCCGATACCTTTATCTAGGGTCGTCGACGCCCGAGCTGTACCGCCTCCGACCTCTGGAACGGCCCATGACCAAGGAGCATTTTGCGCTGTTCAAACCGCCTTGCACAATACAAATTCATCGTTATCTTAGTTGTGATAACATTCTTGTTACGATAGGGTGAAACCGCGCCCGAACCCGAATACGAACAAGATGATCATGAGGACAATTGGAAGTTGTGGGCACAGGATTATTGGTTTGTAAGAGCCCACATATCTGGGAAGAATTCGCTAACAATCAGTCTTTCTCCTTTTTTTTTTAGATCCAAGTGAGGTGTATGGACACGAATGACGTTGACCCATAGTTCGCAAATCAAAACCTCTCGACCCGCTTGTCGTTGGACGAGCATCCACAGTCGACCCTATGGTTCTGCCGGGACGGCCGCCTCCACGGGCAGTTAGCGACATGTCACGACGCATTACACAATTAAAACCATTTCCCATTTCCTCGGGATTTTGTTCCCTCGCGGGAATATAGTACCCATACAACCTGGTTCTAGGCAACGAGCCTCAACACAAATATCCAATATAACCGATGGCAAGAAGGGGGACAGAAAGGGACAGAAGCTCGCAGCCTTCCCGGCAGTTCCTGGGCATTGGGGGAGGCTAGTTCTAATCAGCCTTTTCCACACCGCAAACGTGGTAGAGCCCGTCACATTTGGTTGGAACGTGTTGGACCAGAACCCCCTCCCGAGCAAATTTGGGATTTGTATTCCAAGAATTCTCTCATTTCTCGTTGGGCAATTCAGAATCTCTCGACTATTTCCATCCCCCCATTACCCTTCACAAAAGCCTTCACATGACGCCAACCTGTCCTACATGTTTTTTAATCAAACCCCGATAAATGATCAGCGGGTCCACGTCTTGATCATGATCAATCTGTCACGTTCCGCTGCGCCCCGACACTGACGTTGATTGCTGTTCCGTTGGCCGGTTGCCGAGTGCCGACGACGACATGCGATTCGACATCCGCCTGCTCCCCGTCGAGAGTCTGGACACATATACAGCGAGTGTTGTCCTAGAGTAATGCTCTGACCTCCGGTGAAGACAGGACTCAAAAATCATGCCTTGTCACTTGAACAGACGCTCGACCTCTCTCCAGATCCCACTCACCTCAACGGGTGATTCCATGGGGTCCCCGGGCTGTGTCTTCAGCACCCGGTGAAGACGAAGACACATCGCTGTCGCTTATATCAAGACAGATAAGAGAGGAAGGCGCAGGATGAACCAGCCTTCCGGGCGATGGTCGGTGGGACGCAGGTTCGAAAAGCCAAAAAAGGAAAGGGCCGCCCGAAATGGCACGTGGGAATGATCGCTTATTATATTGATTGATTTTGACTTTTCTTGTCGATTTATTTCAGGACCTCACGACAGGTTCACGATCAATTGATCACTGACCCACCTTCCTGATTTTAACCAAGTCCAGCCAAGTCCTGGTCGGCAACGTTATCCCTGGGCCATTGCCAATCTATTATCTCCTTTTTCCTCTATTCTTCCTTGACACCTCTATCAGCACACATGCACACCTTTCGGCTAAACGATACATGGAATCTCAGATTGCGCTTCGTCAATCTTTCTATTCTCCAACGTGAACCTTCCCGTTTTTGAATGGGGTCCCGCCAAACGGATGGATACGCCCGATTATACCGACCTGGATTATTATGTACCCAAAACATAACTTCCCCACTCGTGGCTTTTTCCAACAGCTACAAGAAGTCAACGGATGTCAGTTATCCACTTCTCACTGGTCCCCCGATCCCAGAGACTGAGATGCCCTCTTCTAACCTTTCTCGCCTACTTTTTTCAACCAGGGCGACATCGAACATTCTGGCCTACCACCTCCAGACACTATGGCTCTTCAGTTCTTCAGACATCAAGACGATAATGGTCCCGGTGGTGCGCATTCTACGCCAACTTGCAATGTGAAGCTTATCGCTGATTTTTCGGGGTATCTTTCCACAGACCTGCTTTGCTCTCGGAACGGCGCCTCTCTCCCCCACCAACAGCTTGTCGCATGCCGTGCATGCAATCATCTGGGTCTACCTTCACCTCCTTCATTTCAACGTCGCCAACCAGGTACATGATCCGGAGGAGGATCGACTCAATAAACCATGGCGTCCCATACCTGCTGGCCGTCTCACCATGAGTCAAGCTACCTTCATCCGATACCTTGTGGCCGTCGTCTGCATGGTTGTTTCATTATTCTACAGCGCCGCCGTGTTCTACGCCAGTGCGACGTTTGCGATTCTTGTACCTGCATATCATGAACTCGGCGGAGATTCGCATTGGTTCGTCCGGAACCTCTTGAACGCCAGCGGCTACGCATGCTTTACCACTGGCTCAACATTGATTGCGTGTAGGTGGCCTTCATCGTTTACAACCTCTTCTTCATGCTGACTTCCGTGCCAGCTCAAAACCGGACCAGGCTAGATTTTCCAGGCGCACTCTCCATTGTCATCATCACCGCGATCCTTGCTACCACGATCCAGGCACAGGACTTCCGCGACGTCATTGGAGATAAAGTCACAGGCCGTTGCACACTTCCCATCGCCTTCCCCAGGTTATCCCGATATACGCCTATGATTTCACTCTGCCTGTGGTCATTTTGCCTGAACCACATATGGGAGCTCGATGACACCGTGGCTACCGCCTTCACCCTTCTTTCCATAATCACGGGATTGCGCTACTTCCTCCTACGAACGACCAAAGACGACCGACTATCCTATACTTTTTATAACGTGAGTATCTCATTTCTATTTATCTCCTTGTATTTCTGATATTGACTTTTGGTTGGTTAAAAGATCTGGCTTGCAGTGGCATTGTCCACCCCCGGCTATTGGCGCTTCTACAGAGAATCCGCCGCTCTCTGACAACCATAGGCCTTTGACGACGCCCTGTAATTTGACATCTCTTTTATCTTCCTCTTCATCAAGCCTTTGGTCTTCCCCAACATTCTTCCCATCCATCCATGTGCTCTTATATCACGATCGACCCGACCACACTCACGACTCCTCCCGACCTTACCACGACAACATCATCCACGCTATAGGCTGGGACCCTTCTATTTTGTAATTGAAATAGAACGGACATCCTTTCCACCTTTTGTACACTATCATCTGACACGACCCTACCCCCAGCTTTTGTTTTCGCGTTGCTTTCCCATACCCACAGTAAACCACAGCCTACTCCTACTTCTTACCTACCCATTGCCCTTTACTTTACCTTGCCTTTCTTTTATGTTGTATTTTATAGTATGTAATTTTTTTTTTTTTCCTTTCGTGTATACCCATGTAAATGGAATTTCATTTGTTGTTTGTTGCAATTTTATGAAACGAGCGTGTTGGACACACGAGCAGGAGTTGATGATTGTCAATTAAATATTTCTATTATAACGGCTGTAAGAGTAAATGCAGCTATTTACATTGAGTATCCAAAGGTATTGATTGGCTGTCTAAAACGGCGGCGGCGGGGAAAGGAGAAGAACCCAAGTTACTTCCGGGTGGGTGCTTTCTTCTTCGCGGCTTTGATCAAAGAGTCTTTGGTGACATCGTCAGAATCCTTCGACTTCGTTTCATCATCCGAAGCTTCCTCGACCATGTCATCAACCTACAATGTTGTGTGACAGACAAGACAACCGTCAGTAACATGAAAGCCTAAAAGCTCAAAAAACACAAACACGTACATATGCCTCTTCCAAGTCGGGTGCTGGGCCACCTGAAAGTTTCTTTGGCACTTTGCCCAAATCCTGAGCTTTGTGGAATGGTATAGGGTGTTCACCGGCATTATACCTGAAAAAGTCGGTTATAAGGAGGGGAAACGAAGTAAAAAAAAAAACAAGTGCCGATGCGTACTTTCTCGTCAGGGCGGTCTTGGTGGCTGTTGAGATCTTCTTGAGTACGCCGTCGTCCTTTTTCTCGTCAACGCCTAGCTCAACGATAGTATCCCAATCCTCTTTCGATAGATAATAATCGTCCATTCGCTCAATGACTTCATCAACGGCGCTCTTTTAGAAAAGCCGTAAATTAAATTGTGGACGCAGATAAGAAAACAGAATGGGCGTACCGTGCCGTCGTCAATGAGAGGTTGAATGATGTGGGGGAATAAGGCGGGGATGTACGACTGCCGGATCTCTAACTTGTCGCCCGACACCTTTAATCGCATTCGAATTTGAACGTCACCCAACTGTCGCGAAAGCTTGTTCTGCTTCGAATTTTGGCCGAGCCATCTTAAAAAATCGGTTTGAATTAGCAAGCGACTAACAATCAGATAAGAAAGAAAAAAATATTACTGAGGGAATGACATTGCATTAGGTCCGCCATACGCGGCGCCATTGCCATAAAGATGATAGGTTGGAGTGACCGTTGAGCAAATCGCATGCAATGGCATCAGACCCCAATGTTGTTCAGGACTGGATATATATAGATTGCATAAGATAATATTCGGATGAAATTGAGTAACTCTGCCTCGTTTTGTTGGGAATCAAACCACATACCCATGTATGAGTGCATCCACAAGATCTCCATCTGAGATAGATGAAGCTGCCCGGTCCATGAGTTGCAATTCTTTCAGAATCTTTTCTGGCCCTTCATAGTTCCTGACGCGAGCGGGCTGGGTTTTCAGGTAGTTTTCCTGTCACGAGAATGATTATCATCAAGCTCAAGATAAGGTAGACGACTGCAAACCTGAATGAATAGTGGTACGAAAGAGTGGTCCTGGAAGTAATATTCCATTTTGTCACCGAGAGTTTCCCGTGATGTGGCCGAGTACACATAAGGCCCCAAAAGTTTCGAAGTAATATCGAACGGGCTCAAAATTGAATGTTTTTGATTCATTTTCGCGCTATCAACGAGAAAAAAAGTGTCAGAAAGGCGTCATCTGTCCAATTGATCACACATACAGATCTTTGCCTTCATCGAAATCCATAGTATCATTCGACAATTTCCATGTTGAAAGCATGTTCAGGACTTGACGTATATCGGACTGGGCCCCAGTAATTAACTGGTCGATGACATTCGCAGGGATTTTCATTTTCTCCCTAGGCAAAATAAGCGTCGAGCACGAGAAATTAATTTTCGGAGAAACCCTTACTTGAAAGCGATGCTTAGGATCCTAGATCGGATCGCTTGAGCTTGAGGCCTGCAAAAGAACAGTCAACGATCGACATTCAGAAAAAATTGTCTCAACGACGAGAAAAGGTACCTCTGGAATGGGAGGCTGAATGTTGTCGACATTAGTGGTTTTAACTTTTGGGCCTGACGATCATTCGCGATGCAAATAATGGGGATCTAAGAGCGAACGACATAAATCCAACGATAGAGTGCGACTAGGTCGAGGTACCAACCTTTGACTTCTTGATCATGGCATTCAACGCGCCAACCCCACCACGGTCTCCAGCAGACATGCCGTCAACCTCATCCATGATGAGACATGTTTTGTCCGTGATAGTCACCCCGAGCGAATTAGTATCCTAAAAGTTCGTCATAAATTGTTGTAGGCCAAAAAAAAAAAAAAACAAAAACAAAAAAACGCACAGATGCACCCTTCACAAACCCGTCAAGAGAAGTGTTGTTCACGTTTATGCCACTCTAACGTTATCATCAATAAAAGAGTTTCGTCCCCAACAGAGATGTCATACCTCGACTAGCTTTTTGCTTCGTGCATCACTCGCATTCATCTCAATTGGAGTGAAACCCGCCTGTTTTGCACACAGATGAGCACTAGTGGTCTTGCCGATTCCCGGTGGGCCGGTGATGAGTACAGCGCGATACATATTCATGCCATTCTTTCCTGGCTTCTTGAACCCACACTTCAAACTTTGAGGCCTAAAAAGAGAGAGATCAACACCCCAGATATAAGCATTCTAACTATTTGGGGCGAGTATAAGGGAAATATGCGAACCAATCGTGCAGCCACTGCTGTAACTTCTCCACCTGACCCTTGTTCCCACAGATCTCCTTCATATTCTGGGGTGCATAACGTACAGTCCATAGCTGAGTTTTTGGATCAATGGTTTTGCCACTGTGCGGATGAGCAGACTCCTGTTTTTCTCGCTTCTCCATTTCCTTAGCTGCCTTCTTGATATCTTCCTGTTCTTTGTCCATTTTTTTCTTCGTCTTCTCGTCCACTTTACCATTACCAAGGCCTTTTCGTGTTCCTATCAGGTGCAAGAATTCATCTTCACTGAGGGTCTTGATTCCATGTTTTTTGATAGCGGCGAGTTTGCTTGGACCAGCGTTATCACCCAGAACGACGAAGTCAGTTTTGCTTGAAGGTTGAAGAACGACGCGACTGTTAGAAAAAAAAACAGCGTTGTTTATTAGATTGTGCAATTAGATCAAAGAATCGGGAACAGACTAACGCGCCGAATCGTTTCCCGAGGTCGATTGCTTCATCTCGAGAGAAACTGCTTAGCTCTCCAGTGAAAACAAGTGAAAGGCCTGCAAGGGCATCTGGAGCACCGTCAGGAACTTCTTTCGAGCCGTGAGCTACTGGTCCAGCAAGTTGTGCGGCCTTTTTCGCCGCCCAACTACATAAGAAAATTAATTGTCGTTCTTTGAGCAACAAAGAAGGACTATGCTTACTCAAACTTCTTCGGAGCACTTTGTGTCTGGGGTGTAGGAGTAGGGGTTTCGGCAGCCGTCTTAGTCTTAGAGGAAGAGGATTTGTCCGACTTCGTTTTAGATGAACTCGCGATGGGTGCTTTCTTCGCCGGAGTTTTCTTCTTAGGTTTGACGTCCTCGTCATCGTCCACGACAAATTCATCGTCATTATCCTCACTGTCGTCGCTGGGTGATGCCATATCAAAGTCTTCGTCTTTCTGAGAGGGCTTGCGCTTCAGTTTGTGCGGAACCGACTTTGGCGTTGATCCTGAGGTTTTGGAAGTTGAAGTGACCGCTTTTTTCTTCTTTGGCGGAGAATTCTCCTCTTCTTCATCGCTTGATATCACCATTTTAGACTTTTTACGTTTCAAAGCGGTTTCTTTTTTCCTGAAACAAGGTCAGGCAATCTTGAATGAGTAAATGACATGGACGAACGGTGTTGGTCTAGGGCTCTCTTCTGGACAGAAATAAACAATGAAGGTGCTTTATTATGAAGAATAGTAGATGGCGTACCATCGTCGCTTGAGATCACAGATGTAGCTTTCTTAGATTTCGTCTGTTCCGGTTTCTTGGATGGGACTAGGGGTTCGTCATCACTATCATCGATCACCATAGTAATGTGATTCTGCGAGGAGCTAGGAGCAAATTTAACGACAAACTCGGGCAGATGAATGTCTACTCACCTGGTGGTTGCTTTCTGACTTCCTCTAAGCAAACAATGAAGTTCATGCGCGCAGACATGAGGTCATTCCAAGTAAGAACTCACGGTGTTTTGTCTAAACAGTTCGGATTCAGAGATAATTCGATAAATAATTTGTGGTATTTACTTACTAGCATTCGAGGCATTGCTCTTCTGCGAGTTCAACGTTGAAGACTAGAGCACAGTTTCATTGACGCGTTCAATAAGCTGAAAATGAGGGTCCAAACCTGAGATATTGAGTTCTTCTGAACGAGTTTCGGCTGTCCTCCACCACGACCGAAAAATAGTCGTAAATCGCTTCCGCCGTTTGCAGCTTTCGTAGCTTTCGGTGGCATCGTGCTTGAAAAATATGTGGGGGTGCAATGGACGTGGGTTTCAGAGTTTGTTTAGATTCATTAAGAACTTGCCACATACGTGACAAGGTGTTGTGGCATCATTTGTGACCAAATGTGACGCAACGCGCCGAGCACGTGTTGTGACTTCAAAGCGGCTTGTCGCTCGCGGCCACTTGCCAGAGTTGCTTTGCGCTTGCCAGTGATTTTAGATTTGAGCTTGATCTCAACCACTGATATTTTCAGTTTTATGAATAGCGGGACCTAGGTGATCATAGCATTCCTTTTTTCTGTATGAGTGTCTGGAATTAACCAGTTAATTTTATAGTCAGAAGACATGCCACCAGTGTCCACCAAAGGAACTCATCAGCACAATGGGGCAAGGACAATATCCCTACTGGATTTCCCCCCAGAACTCGTGATGGAGATCTTTCACTATGGATGCATTCTTTCAACCCAATTTTGCGCCTCTCTGAGCCTGCTATCAAAATGGTCTCGATCCTTCGCACTCCCTTACCTATTTTCAACTGTGGTGATCAAGAAACACGGAAACAATCGAGCTTTTTCGCTCGTTATAAATCGGAGGGCTCCTCCAATTTACTTGCCTAGCCCAGAATTTTCTCACAAGAAATGTGTAGAAAATCTTTGGGTCGAGCCAGTATCCAATGTGCTCCTTTCGATATTCGAATCCTGCCCCAACATTCGCAATATCGCTGTGCCACCCGATAATCTACTATGGCTCCTCCATGCGTCATCGTATCAGCGTCAACCTTCTATTCCGTTGTCCCCGAACGCGCTGAAAGACAAACCTCCCCTACATCTCCTCATAACAAACGCCCCCAACGACCGCAGTCTCGTCCAGTATCCGCAAACAGGCCCACCTCTTGACCTTCAGCTCCTCAGAAAGGTTACCCACCTAAGGATTGGACAGATGAAGTCGTACGACGCCTTCTCAGATCTCACACATTACTCAAATCTCAGTCATGTCGCCATTCCCTACCACCGACCTGAAATTCAGCCCTTATCCCAACTGCCCACCATATTGAACCACACATCTATCATGGTTCTTGTCGTCGTTCTTTTGACAGATCAATTATCAGCGGAACAGTACGAAGAAGCGATCGACTGGTTCAAAAGTGTTCGTGTCACAAGTTCCAAGATATCTGCAGTTCCCTCTCGCTATTGCGATCTCCAAGCAGAGTGGGAGGCAGAAGCACGACATGGAATGAGCATCTGGCAGAAGGCCGAACAGTTCTCGGAGTCGATAGACTCACAGTCGTTGGTATGGCGTTGCGTCTCCTTACCTCCGTCACAAATCATCCGTTAATCAAGCTTCCAGACGCAACCTTAGGTCGCTCACCGCATGTCCACGAAATCACATAACCTATATTTATCTATTGATCGACCAAATTACTTTGCGTTGCAAAAGATAACAAAAGCGTCTCTTTGTTCAGTAGTCGCCTCCTTGCTGATGGAGCTGTATGGCCAACTTCTGTCATACTTTCTCTTCTGTTGTCATTCACAGACGGCACATCTCCACACATGGTATTCCTTCCCAGAAACACACGGTCCCATGGCTCTCAGTCGACCATGCACACATTTACCCACTTTTAGTCTGAGCCCGAAGCACAACTTTCAAGTCTAGCTCATACGCAAACCTAAACATGCGATTTTCATATTTGATAACGCTCTCTTCGTACCCGACACATTGACAGGTTTTTACCTATCCACGTCGCTCGAACATAGGTGGAAGCCCCTCAGGGTTCACGAGGCCTGCCAATATACCCATTCTAAAGCTTCTTTGCACCCTGCAGGAATGGGCTAGAATGGGCTAGTCGATACGAGGTAATCCGTCCCTGTCCAACGTAAAGTTAATATGAGAAGAGGCTCATGTTTCTCCCTATACAGAGGGTGTTACATATTCGAAACCATCTTCTCTTTTTCTGTTTGACATCGGACTACGCCTAATATCAGCTGGATGATGAACAGTGTTTTTTTATTGCCTATCAGACGTGGGCTTGATATCTGAACCCCAAAGATACCTCTTCAATCACCAGACGCGAAACGAGATTGATCCTGACGCGAGTGCACCCGCACTGTTGTCAAATTTATCTCCAAGAGCCATGGATGGTTTGCGCACTCGGGGAGTGTGCAACTGCGCTCGCCATGATCATATGCCGGATAACTTATGGGTTCTCGAGAACCGAGGTTTTTTTTAGGTCCTCACGGCTCAAACTAGATCATCGCTGGTCCTTACTGTCTCGTCGTTCGTTTCACGTCTAGCGATCAACGTGTGTACTAAGGGAGACCGATGAACCACCATCACCCACTGCGTCCCACAGCAGCAAATACACATCAGAGACTTCAGAGACCTCCAGCCTTGGACTTCTGTTCGAAACTTCGACTATATCATTACCCATTAGGATCACCTTCTCGCCCTGTGTCTCGATCTCGAAAATTAACGACCAACTGCATATTATTGTTGACGATTTCTGCCGTCATCTAACCTGAACGCTTGACTGGCGCGATCTCTCTGTCATGTGAATCCGTTAATTGCCCAACACGATGCGATGGAAAAGATTACCAGTCGTCGGGATCGCGATTTCCTATAACACGCTATAATACGCCATCTTCCAAGAATCAACGCATCGCTAATTGTTTCCATCGTCAGGTCCTGTATCTTTTTTGTATCCATCGTCAATGCTGCCGTGGTCCAGAAAGGCTCAAGCGTCGATTGGGGAAACATTTCCAAAACATTTCCTATCTCTTGCCGCCAAGTATGATCCAACTGTCCAAAACCCCTTCTCATGATCCGACCCAGATATCTTTCTATTACCTATTGCACCTATCAACCTAGGCGTCTAGACATTTATCGCCAACCTTTGGGGAATTCAAAGTTGTTCGTTTGACAATCGTTTGAACGCAATCTTTAAGGCCAGTTCATCGGTCTCCTGCCGAGATCAAGCCGAAATCTTGCCGCATGCAGTTGCGCGTCCGGTCTGCACTCACGACTTGAACATCATCAAGTGACCAGACTTTTCTTCTTGCACAAATCGTTGGATTTACTTGCTTTCAACTGGCTTCATATTTGAACAAACTGAATATCTCGGGTTCTTCAGGCAGGCTAGTCATAATGTCATTAATACGCCTCCCATTTACTCTTTCGGTCATATGGGTAGTCCACATCACATTGACACCCCCTCAACCCCCACCTCGTCCGGAAGAACAAACTAAATTAATTGGTCCAGAGGTCTTTCTGATGCCTCCAGCTTTCAAGGTGATTATCGCGAATTTGATTTCTACAAAGATTGTTTGTTTCTTGATCTGATGCTTTACGTTTCTAGGCATGCTTCTGGGCAGCAGGTCTGGCGGAATCGTTGATCATTCTTGCCGCTGAATTTCCGTCACAAACGTGGTCAAGATACGCCATGCTTTTGCTCGTTCATACGCATTCCAATCTCCAAGATATTCATATAACACGGAGCTTCATCATCGCTTGGGCTGTCGCGATCTTGGGGGCCCTCCTCCGACGGCGCTGCTACCAAATCATGGGCGAAATGTTCACCTTCGAGCTGAGCATACGCAGGCACCATAAGTTGGTGACCACTGGACCTTACGCGTTTGTTCGACACCCAAGCTATACAGCTGCAATACTCGCCATGTTTGGCGCGATGATGTGTCACGCGACCCCAGGATCTTGGATCATGGAATGCTCTGGTTTATTGCCTCCATACTGGGCGCGATTGATCATTGTAGTGTGCTGTATCTTATCTAGCGTGGCCGGATATCTTGTCGTGGCCCCAAGATTGAAAGAAGAGGACCAAATGCTGCATAATCATTTCGGCTCCGAATGGGAGGACTGGGCGAAAAAAGTCACGTATCGATTGGTGCCAGGCGTGTACTGAGGTTTTATTCGTCAGGTTGTGCCCAGGATCAACGTTGTCGATCAACCTCTACGTCTACTGTGTCCAAATTTTCGAAAGAAGTAAGCAACAACCCGATTGTCTCTGTTACTCAGCTGATAGGAACTATTAGGAAGGTGCTATAGCTCTTCTACGCTCTTTTTAAGATGATCTTCATCCGAGATTACTAGTAACCACCTTCGCACCACTTTGTTGAACTTCTTTGGGTGTTCCAAGTGAGCCCAATGTGCGCCTGGAAGAACCTATACCACGAAGATCAATATCGATCTATACGCAAAAGGCGAACCCTTTTACCTCTGTCGTTAGATTTGGGAGGTATTCAGCGGAATGAAGCATTTTCGCAGCGATGACCCAGTCGGCGACAGGATCCTGAGCAAGAATATCAACACTCGAAGAAGAAGATCTGTTGGCAGATGGAATCACCTCTGTGGGATAGACAGCTAGGACAGGCTGCGCTATGGTCTGATTTCCCTGCGCATTTGCGAACTTCCAGCCAAGTTGACGGTTCTGTGTTGAAGGGGTGAGTATTAGCATAGTCAACGAAACAACAAGAGGAATGAACTGACTTCGTCCGAGTAGAACTGCAGTGCTATACACAATGATCAGTATCCACCACAATAATTTTGTTTTGGCGTTTACTATGATTAAATCCGTTGATCGAATATTGTTCCACGAAGTAATTTTCCTCTTCCGGAGAGAAAAACGGGACGGGCGGAATCTTTAATGAGAAAAATATCGTCAATCCCATGAAAATGAAGTCTTTCAAGGCAGAACATGCATACTTCTCTAGTATCATCCCATGCACCTATAAATGTATCTCTGCTTTTCAAAAACGCTGCAGGAGGTGGAGAAGCAACAGTCCTCAGAGTCCCACGAATCGTTCTTCGAATATCTTTATCCAGTTCGGCCACTGCGACCTCTGGCATCGAGTCGAAAAATAATTGGTAGCTCAACGTGGGGAAAGTGGAAGTTAGGTGCTTTATGGGGATGTAATGTCCTACGGCAGGGACATACTGCAATGCCCATTAATTGAAGCTGAACTTTCAGAGAGAGAGAAAACGTACGCACAGGCACGACGACACCCACAACAGCTGTGAAAATGTCTGGCCGAAGTCTAGCTGCTTCATAACATATTGACGAGCCCCAATCATGACTATTAAATTATACACCTCAGACGTTAGGCCAATGCCAGATCTGAGCAAAAAAAAAAAAAAAAAACTTACCCCATACAAATAGCAGAAGACGAATTCGCATCCCGTAACACACAGACAAGGTCATTGACTATGTCCGCCAACGTACCCGAGGACCGTGTATCTCCTGGGTGCGTCGATTCTCCGAAGCCTCGCAGATCTGGGACGACTAGGTGATATTCCTCCTATTATTTCGATATTATTGAACATTCCTTGAAGCAACAGTTTCAACGAACCTGAAATTCCTGTATCTGATTCGACCATGTACTCCAAAGACTGGGCCATCCATGGACCATTATGATCGTTTGCGCGGCATCTGGGTTGATATTCACATATTCTGGATAAATAGTCAATGATTTTTTGACTTTTCATCGACAACAGTTTTCGGGAAAGGAGACTGACTGAGTTGAATGTCCACCTCTTCTTGTGACGGTTTTCGACGAATGGCTTTGCAAGATGCTGTATTTTTCTCGTACTCCCATGGCTTGAATGGAGCAGAAAGTGTCGCTTGGACCACAACGCTGGAAAAGCAAACGATAAGTAACCACCACCCATAGACATGGAACGGCATTTCGAATCCAGTTCGATCTGAGGTAGATTGTAGAACAAAGGGCCGCACAGCAAGGATGGAAAGGTTTTGAGGAGGGGCGTCGTCATTGAAATTGGGATTGAGGCTGCCATTTATATTGTGATGGCGCCCATGATGCACAGCATTATTTCCAGCCCGCAGGTATCAAAGACAGGGTTGTGACTTTTTAGGACTCTCCTGTTGCATTGATTCTGTCAGCGTATAATAAAAATAGGACTTTAATTAAGATCTTCGTCTTGTTGAACGTGGTTTTCATATCCACATAAAAAGCACCAGCGAACCTCCACCACAAGGCTCGAAAAGAAGGCCCTCTAAGAGAGAATGACGCGGGTGAGAGACAATGACAATGAAAGTGACATTGAAATTCTAAAAAGAGAGAGAGAGAGAGATGAAGAATGACGGACTGCCTATGCTACAGTGATGAGTCTCGAAAATATGAACATGATGCAATGAGTCAAAGAAAAAAAAGAAAAAGCGCAAAAAAAGTGGTCGGGGTGAAAAACGAAAAATGCATGGAATAATTGGGGAACAGAAAATGATGAGATAACGTTCGCTGGATGATGGTGGGATCATTGATACAAAGGATACTGATAAAGAGGTGTTTTGGCCATGCAGAAACATAGGACATAGGGGCTCATGATGCTATAGGTCAAAGTCGGAGGCGGAGGCATCCCCATCAATCGACGTCTTCCATAGCATCTGGTGGAGGAGCAAAAGGAACAGGGAAGGGGAATATTATAGGTCCTCCGAACAGGAACGGGACACCCGGGGGTGGCGGAGTTGGATTGGCAGGTGGTGTTGGGGTTGTTGTAGACGGGCCAGCGGTGGGACCAGGGGCGGGGGTAGGGGGTTGAGGGATGATCGAAAATTGGAACGGAAGCTGCGTGGCAGGCGGTTGAGGAGCAACTGTTGGGAACGCAGAGGCAGAGGCAGCGGCGGGTGTAGGAGGAGAAGATACCCTTGAAGGTGTACGATCATCAGGGTTTGTGTTAGAGTTGGACTGGCTTTTGTTGTTTCCGCGTTTCGCCTGATCGCCTCTCATCTTTTTGCGCTGGGACTTGGCGAAAGAAGATAGGATTGCCAATCCCTCTAAAACATGGATTTTGTTGGGACGTTCGCGCAATCTTGAAAAAAAAAAAGATTCAGAAAAAAAGCAGACGAGAAACAGAAGGATCATACCTGTTGATCATCTCCGCAGCAATGTCAGACCCACGCAGCCATGGCATCAGTTCCAGAGCCGAAGCATATGTTTTATTCAGGATGGCAGGACCACCTTTCATAGTTTGTGCAAGGTGAACCCAACCATCAAACATGCCTTTGAGGTCAGGTCGGTATTCTTCCCTGAGATCATCCAGATCCGGATCCCGTTGGTCCAAATCGACATAATTTAGAAAATCTGCGTCCTCTCCATCATCGGTACCAGGTAAAGCTGGCAAACCCATAATCATAGCAGCAAAGGCCATAGGATGCATTGGATTGGTCGACGAGCTCGCGACACGGTCTACCCATCGTTCGATGCGCTCCTGCCGGGTTGGCGAAGAAGTCTTCAGCTTGAGGATTTCCGTGACTTCTTTTTTGTTCGCTTCTTCGTTGATATGTGAAAAGGATGAACGGACGGCAGCGTAGATTGCTTGGAGAGAATTGCTCAGCTCTTTCTCCAGAATGATGAGACTCTGGATATGATACACGGAGTCATCGAGCATGGCAACGGCACATTGCAAGGTGATGGAATCGCGTGGACGCAGAAGGTATGCATGGGAGCTCAGGAGAGATGCTATAGCCGATTGTTTGCCACTGGTGATATAAATGTCGAGGGCAGCAACAAGATTGTCTGGTGTGTCTCCTGCGATCTTCTCCAAAAGTCGAGTAATACCTCGTTCGGTGGCATCCCTGTTGTTACTGATTGCATGAAGCGTGTTGTAGAGTCGAACGGATGGCGTGATTTCAAAGATTGAGTAAAGTCGTTTTTCGACACAGTCGCGGAGGGTTAGTCGTTCCTTATTGACCTTGGCGGACCAATACGATGCGTGGAAATTGCAGGTACAGCGGTCGGACGCTTCACTCTCGCAATCCGAATCTTTGTATATATCGTCGAATGAAATTTCATCGTCGTCTTCATCAGAATAGTCTTCGTCGTCAATATCCTCATAGTCATCGTCATCGTCATCTTCGTCTTCATCCGCTCCTTTCCACAATGATTAGCCAAACAATAAAGAAAGGCTGCAGGGTCGAGATTCACCTGGTCTGCCCCCAAAGAGAAGCTTCTCGAGGGAGTCGACTCCCAGCGATAGTTCTATATCCTCCAGATAATTGGGAACCATACTCTTATTTGCAGCCGTCCCATTTGCGTACAGCGACACAAAAAGATCACGCCAAATCCACAACAAAATTTGGTCTATCTTCCGTGGACCCAGAACAGAGAAGTTTTTGCAGATTTTGCCCTTCTTATTTTTGAGGATTACTTCCACGGGAAGATTCATGATGGAGCATTTGCATCTACATTGTACAATGAACCAGGATTAATCAAGGTCATATAAAAGAAACGGATAGAACCTACCCCCCTAAGGACGAACTCTCGGACAACTGTGCAAGGGCTTCGGCCACGAATAGAAGGCACTTGTGGGCGATTTCAAAGTTGATATGATGTTCATACACGACCCTCCAAATGTCAGCCAACCAAGTAACAAGACTGTGAATGATCTCGGCCAGCAACTCCTCCCTATTGCTCCGTTCTTTGATAAATGAGATCTTGGCATCTCGAATCAGTTCGTCAAGGAGATTGTTGATTTGCTTTTTCTTCCCTCTGAGGTCCAGTTTAGGTGCGTCCTGGTACTTTTTCTGAAGACGTGTTGCGGCTGAAATCACTGTCCAACCAAAATGCATGTCAGTCACCGATTGACAGCAGGCCTTCACTCCGGCACACGAACCTTTCTTTGACTTTTCCCTTGGTAAAGAGTCGACCAATCCAGCTAGGTGCTTTTCAACGAAGAGTTGCTGGGCCTCCGGAGGCAGTGTGTTGAACACTTTCGTCAGTCTGTCATCTCGTACGATGAGTTCCAGAAGCCACTAAAATGGAGAAAGAATGCTGACTTTGAACTCATCGTGGAGATACGTGTTCAAGTAACGGTCTACACAGTAAAATGTAAGTCTGTTGGGCATTTTTCAAACCAAAACGCGTCCTTACTTGCTGAGAAACCTCAAGCAGAAGAGTGAACGAGAACAAGACCAAGTTGTGGTACTGGGACAAGACCATGATCACGATAGGTCGACAGGTCGACATGGTGCCATTACGTAATAATGACGGATCAATCCGACGGAATGGCCCCGCCGCTACAGCCGTTATGGCCTCCAACTTTCTTTCCTTTCCATTGACTTTCCACCCACTTTCCTCAAAGGTGGGCGGCCTCTTTGCTACCGCCTGTTGTTCCATTGTTTCTTTCAGGGTAACTAGCTCTATATTATATGGTTTCCTTTAGACGCCAATGTCTCCGGAGCCGATCTAGTCAGATCATGGATTCGCGACCGTGACCAATCCGCGACTCGTGTGCCAGGCTCGGGCGCTTATCCGCTTCTTCTGGGTTCCAAGATTTTAGAATACCAGATTTACCAATAGAAGATATATAATTTATCAGGGCCGTACAAGTTACAAGTCTCCGGATCGTTGCAACATGTTTCTGGCATCCTGAGGTCGAAGAAAATTTGATCGTCTTACTGCCAGTACCACTGGCAGCCTACTTCCTCGTATCTTTTAAGCTTTCAATATGTTTGGTTCGCGCAACTTGAATGAATTACGAGAAAATCGAATGGTGTGATATGGTGAGTGCAAATGCACTATAAAATAACAATCAAATAATGACTATCCCTTCTACATAATCGTGACTGCTGGCCAGCGTGATGAAGGACGGTTATGAAGTCGGAAAAAATGATCTGTATGATATTTGAGTCAGATGGTTTGACACAAAGGTAGGAAGGAAACTGGAACTCACGATGAACGAAGGATGGGTGGTATAAGGAGAGTTTTAAAAAACTCAGGCGATGATGCAGTAGTTCTTTCCGCTGCCTCCACCAGTCTCCTCGTCGGTGGGGTAGGTGGGCTTGATGTCAGCGATGGTGATGAAGGAATCCATTTGAGTTATTTGGGTTGCGTTTGCGACTGGAGAGTGAACACGAATCCGTACCTGCTCTTATACAAATTACAGGACGGCCCAACCTTCAGTTTAGACTCCAAAACAGGAACTTCTAAATCTGGATGGCCATATCGTTAACAATAACTTCGCGGTGCCTCAATTATGCGGCCTTGGTCAGTCTTCGTCCCTAAAAATCCAAACAAATAGGCGCAAGGCCCAAAAGGGCACATAGTTCCCATCCGGATAATAAGAAAAACCCTTATCATTGTAGTTTAAAGTCGGCCACAGTACCCTGTACGTGTACTTATTGTGATCGAAGTTGAAGACTCGTCGTCCCACAAAAAGAAAGGTACTTGAAGCGCGTGCCTTAAACCTCGTTTTTCAAGATGACAGGCCTGCTGGACCATGGATACCCAGAGAGACCGAGTTGTTTTTGTCGTTCAAGCTTTACAGGCACCGCCCACAATAAACGACGGGGAAACTACATCGTCCTGAGAGAGTCGCCACCGAGAGTCAGCAGACGACTAACACACTTTAGCCTACCGTGACTCGTCTTGGTCCAATTGTTTTACTCGCCAAGAATTTTTGGATTGTGTTTTGACCCTCGACAGCCTTCACGCTCGTGCTCTGGCAATGATACTTTGCTCTTGCCCAAATGACGATGGATGGACTCGGATCTTCGTCAAATGGGCCCGGGCCTCAGAGTCGCTTGCAGTGCGCTGTGTAGCTCAACTTGAACAGATCTGCAAGAACCTTCCCTTTATGAATATTGGGTACGATAGGTTGAGGCGAGATTTTGAAGGCTTGCCATCGATGACTCATTTTCACACCAAATTCCCGCCTTTCCTAATGTTCATGGTTGAGGATCCAAGCAATCTTTCCAAAGATCTAGAGTAGCAAAATGGATTAAGTATTCGTGACCGGTGTAAAAATAGCCATACGTGCCTTGTTCTCTCTTGTTCTTCGAGAAGTATAAGCGCCGGAGATAATGATGACAGCATCAAATACATTGTCCTGCAAAACTGACCTCGTGCTAATCTATTCTCAGACAAGGAGACCGTACGTGAGTATATGTATGGAGTCAGATGGATTCCTGGTCTCCTAACGTTGCTTAGTACAAGAGTCAGTACAGGTTTACGAGCAGGGAATTGACTCAAGTTCTCCGATTGTATATGAATCTCGGCAAATTTCTTTTATTTGCTGAGGCGTATTAGCCTCTGTTTTTTGCTGTTTTTGCTTCTTGTCTGCTTCGAATAGTTTGTCTGCTACTCTTTTCTCTGTTCCTTGAGGACAACTTGAGGAAGTGGTCGCGAGGTGAGCCGTGCCGAGGTGTGTGCCGAGCAGGCGGGCTGCCTGAGTTTGTATTTGTCAGCGAGACCCTGAGAATCTATAAAAGGATAAACCTTCTATTCTCGGTCAGAACGGCTATTCCAAATCTGAACGATAAATTGTAATTTTATGTTCTTGTCTCTTGTTTTCGACATCAACATCGTTCTGTCAACCGGAAATGAAGGCAGGTGAGAATTCTGATGTAAGGAAAAGTCGAGTGAGAAAACTGAATTTATATCGAGCCTGCCTTTGTGGACCGGTTAATAAAGGGCCTACCTGCCTCGAGGCCGGATAACACTTCCAAACCTGGCTGTCAACCTCGTTGGACACCTCTAGACGTGCTGCACTGCAGTTTTAACACGTTGGAAACGCGCTTTCTTTCAACCTTTAGCTATTTGCGCTGTCTCTTCCCCAGACTTTCATCTCAATCCCCCCTCCCCCCAATCTTCTACCTCTCTCACAGTTTGAAATGGCTAGTCACTCTCCACAACGGTCTCGTAGACCCCCACAACCACAGCAGCTCAGCCAAGGTGTGTACACACATCTCTTTGATCATTCCTGCCTTTCTTCTATCACATAAGCACCAGCTTTTGCCCTTGGACATGCCCAGATCCACCTGGGCTAGTCGAATTATCTTAATCGTCTGTTCATCGGGCAGGGATTAGCGCTTATCGATTTTTCTTTTCGAATAGGAACGATACTAAATCATCAAACGAGGGATGCATCTCCATCACCTTCTATTCGTGAAAGACCGAGGGCGTTGAAAGGGCAATCGATGCCAATGGTTCCATCAGTTACGGGATTCAATGGGCAGCAACCAACCCAACCAAGCCCCACGATATCTAACAGACGCTCACCGCCACCAGGACAAGTCCAAAGACTCCTTCCTACACCACCTCATCCTAATCCTGTCAATTTCGCGGATGACTCGCCGCCACCGTCAAACCAAGTCATCAACGCCAATCCGCATTATCCACGTTCGCAGCCTGCCCTGCGTGCGCCCACAGCCGCCTATCCGCACAGGTTCATTGAGCTGGAGTCACAGATGACGCCGGAGTTCTTCGCCGATATCGATCGTGCTGCTGAACAAGCGCAATATCAATCGAATCAAGGACATTCATATCCGTCTGCTACTCGAGCAGAATCACCCTCGTCAGGAAAAGGAACAGCCGTGGATAAGGCTCGTGCCCCAGCCGATGGATCTAGTCCTTCCAACCCAGATAGCACTCGCACCCGCCGGGATCAGCTTGTCGCTCGAGAGTCTCCTCAAAATCTCCAACAGCCTTCGCCGATCACCTTCCAATCCCACACTCCTGACCGTCCAGTGTCTCCAGGTCCAACTCAACCTACACTCAAACCTGGAGAACCCCATCCGGCGAGCTATCTTGCTCAGTATAACGCACGTGAAGCTGCATCTGCCACTCGCAGGGCCACGAACAGCGAGCCACGTCTTACCGTGTCGATGGCCAACATGACACCCCCTTTGCAAAACATCCCTGTCCGCGCCCCTGATCGCTCGCTGCCTGTGCAAGAGGAAGATGAAGTCACTTCTAAAAACACCAATGGATCGCAGCCTGACTGGAAGGTTAATAACGAGGCCATCGATCAGTCATTTAGATCACCATCACCCACCCCTTCTTCTGACCTCAATCCCGACGGCAGCGCCCAAAAGTTCGAGAGTGCTCAATCCCTCAATGGTCACCGGGACGGTACTGAAGACGTCGATCACCAGCATGACGATTCCCATGCCCAGTTTGTCCAACGGGATAGCACCGAAGAGGATGTTAGCTATACCCCTAGATCTCCATCTTCCGGCTTGCCAGAAGACAATCGAGAAGCCTATTACCCTGCGCAGAACCCTCCTCTTAGGGCCCCCCATCCTATCTCTGCTACCCAGAGGGGCAAAACCAGGAATGGTCCTTCAGATCACATTACACGTGGATTGGAAAGTACCCTCTTAGACCAGCAACATCCACAAGTAGGCTCAGTCCTTCCTCAACAAGGTCTACCCTCAGACCGTGACTCTCGTCAAGGCGACCAACGTCAAAAAGCTGAAAAAAGCGAGGCAGAGCATTATCGCGACTTCCCCGCTTACAGCTACAACCACAACGTCCAGCAGGCTCAGAATGGTCGATACGTCCCGCCTCAGGTTTACCCTGACGACTTTCAGAGCTACGGCGACGAATATTTACAGCCATATTTCCACTCTCCTCGCCCTAATGCACCCATACCACCCACGCCTCATAGTCAAACGGCAGCGTCTTCTCCGTCGCCCTTCCTTCCAAGCTATGGGCAACATAAGGATATGATGGCATACAAGCACGCGAGGGCCGCGGGGTCTCCTTATCCCTCTCCTTTTAATCACGTATACCGAAGTCGTCCAATACTGCAACAAGGTGGTCGTTACTTTTCGAAAGGTGTGGATCAGACGGTGATAGTGGACAAGATTGCTGGTCAATGGCAAAAGTATGCGAATAACGTTCACGGTGAAATGACGGATTCAACCTTTTCGCCTTCTTCGACTCCATTTCCGGAAGAGCAATATGCTCCGTGGGCTTACATGCATTCCACCCGCCTAATGCGGGAAAAGGGGTTGCTTGACCCACAACTCGCACATGTATTGGATAGCGCAAGTATTACTTCTAGTCCGAGCCATCAACCCGTCCCTCTCCCGTTCCCTTCATTCTCGAATAAAAAGAAAGACAAAGGAAACCGCGCCAGACGCAAGGCGTATACCAGACAACCACCCCCTCGTGTAGAGAGCACCCAACCTAGGGAGACTAGTCCCGAACTTTCGTCTTCTGGTGAAGAAACAGCGGGCGAGTATCGCCATGCGGGAGCTGCACACCGCGATAGCATCGCCCCTGATCCGTTGCCCTTCCCAGTTACTTCTCCAACAACTGATGTGGATAGTGATAGTGGCGAATGGATCGATGAGGATGAGGAGGACTATTTCGAGGATCTGTTGGATCTGGACTACCATCCCTCTTTTGTTAAAAACGTGGGTAAACGACGGAGAAAATGGGAAGTGGGCTGGGAAAATCTTATTCAAGCTGTAAGTTGACTCGGGATTCCTTTATTTTAAAAGCGGTGCTGATCTTATTTTGTTGTTTAGTTTCAGGCTCTTGATCGTCAAACGGACGCAACTATGCTGTTATTAGCCTCTCCTTCACATACCACGAAGCTCTATGCAGTAAAATCGCGATCTATTCGAAAACATGCCTTCCTTTCGAACTCCACTGGTATGAATGATGTACGATCCGGCTTCGCCCACATAGCTTCCCGAAGAAGGGAAACCAGACCCGAAAAAATAGCCATGGGCGACAAGATCAAGATGGGGAATACGAGCTCTTCTGGCGGTGACGGCTCAGACGGCAGTTCGGGCACAGCAGACCCAAATATGAGGAAAGCTCTAGAAGCCGCGATTGGAAGCCTCAGCATGATGGGAGAGGCGGCTGATCATAGGGAAGCCAGGGTGTTAGAAGAACTAAAGCAGGCTCGAGAGGATCGTGGACGAGTGGAGCTCCTCCTCAGACATATGCTTGTACGCCAGAATGCTGAGCTGAACACGCCGACCTCAATGCTTGCGTCGTAAGCCTCCTATGTGATTCTTATGCGAAGATAGGATATCTGTATGGCACCATGAACTCTGTTCCCGACTACTCTCAGTTGGCACCTTTTTATTTATTTATGTCAACTGATTTTTGACCGCCTCGATTTGTGTTTTCATTTTTCCTGTACCACATGTTGTAGAGCTTATGTTGTTCAAGTCATATGTACATTACTTTACGAGTGGAATCCAAACCTCTGTATCGCCTTGTCATCGCGCCATTTTCAATACAAACATCACGATACAACACACAACACCAGGGAAGACCTCAGCTCACCCTGCTCCTTTGCTCTTGCCCACAACCAACAACTTGCATACGATGTTTCCCGGAAAACAAATGAAACTCTTTTAGAACTGTCAGATCCCTGCCAACGGGGAATTGCAGTGTGTGCTAAACTTACATCGTCAATACCGTTACTGGCGTACTTCAAGTCTTGAAAGGTAAGTCCGTCAATTCATATTCTAATTTTCGACTGCCCACTCTCACGCCGCGTCCAGAGATCCTGCGGAAATCCTTGTAAAAAGATCAAGCGTGCGACTAGTGAATGTCGGCATTGCGTCCACATTCCAAATGCCAACCAAATGCATTCAGGCAGTGAGCCTCTGTTGAGATGAAATCGACTCTGTTCACGTCAATTTATAATCCCGAAGGCCTAAAATCTGATAACGGTTGCGTCGAATCGGAACTGCCATTGATGATTTGATTCCCAACGTGGCTGATCTTCCACATCTTTTGGAGACGTCCTGGCAGTGCAGCGCCTGACTTTCGTCAGTCCTCCTGATCTTCTGACCGCAAATCAGCAAAAGGGCGATGCAGGCAAGGATCGTCCTGTCCAATATTCACGTTCTAGTCTGTGGATGTGTGCGATTCGCCACTCCGTTTTCCGCCTTGATTACGGTTTCAGCTAACGAGATTTTGCTTAAGTAGAGGCCATGTTCGGAATCTATCTTTTCTCATAGAGCAGGTTCTCTTTCCTCGCCCAAGTCACGACGAGCTGGTCTCCTCGGATATCACTAGCAAGGCGCCCTGTTATACTTCTTTGACGGTGAGTGACCGATGAACAAGGTTGGACTGTTTGTGAACCGGTACTAATCTCGTGGTGCAGAATCATGCTTTACCTACCATTGACGATCATCCTCACCTTGTTCTCGCTCCCTACATTCGCTTCACAACCAAATCCTGACCGTCAGTATATCGAGCCTCCAAATTATGGTCAGTTTGTCGGGGTTAAAGCAACCGCCTATGATAAGAAAGGAATACCCAATGTACGTCGGAAACAACTTCCACAGAAGGAAGGACACACCCTCATCCAATTTAACAGCAAGGAGTCAAAAAATACAACATTCATCCTGGAGTTGTCCTCGATGGTCCGGATGAAACTGGACGTTATCAAGTAGCCATGATCTCGAAAAACCTTCCCCACAACCCCCCACAACAGTCTATCCATGATTACCATCCAGGCGCCACGACATACGGAAATGTGGATCTCAGTCCGCCTAAGAACATCCGAGTGCCCAACATGAGAGTTTGGCTCAGCAAAGAAACACACAAGGAGGAACCACCGATGACACAAGGAAATGTTCGAAAATTGAAAGAGGCGATGGGTGGGTACTTGTCTAAATGGACCCGATATCATGCTCTGACGTCCAAACAGTTCCTCATAGAGATTGGAAGGCCCCACCCCCGCCCCCTCCTCCTCCATCTCCTCCTCCGAGAGCACCAAAACAGAATCAGAAAGGCAAAGGTTACTCTGGTTTCCGACCCAATGCCCAAGGTGGAGGTCCAGCCTATCCACAGCATCAGAGCGCGAAATTCAGGCCGACGTTTCCAGCAACTCAACAACATGCAAGTAGCTCTCGTGGACCATATTCTCACCCACCTGCAAATGTAAATGCAGTTGCAAGTAGCTCGAAACATACGAACTCGTATGGATATGCGGCCTACGGATCACAGGCTGTTAGCAAAGCAGGCCCATCGCACCAGGGACGACCGAATTCACCTTCGAAGAGACCATACCCTCCGTTGGCGAGACCAGGTCCTTCTTCATCGAGACCTTATCCTCCACCGAAACCACACATTCAATCTGGAGGATCGGGATCATCTTCCTCCAAGAGACCCGGATCGCCATCTGACAGATCGAAAGGGAAAGCACCAGCCCAACGACAAGGAAAGTCGTCGCCTCAGGGATCAAGATCACCGAGCCCACAACCACAGAGGAACAACAAGGGAAAGGGTCGTCAAGTATCACCATCCAGGAAAACGAGGTCGACTTAAGGGTTGCAGGAGTTGTTCACTGGCACAATCATCGACGTGATCCGTCTACTAGTATTATAATAGCGAGCCGTTTGTTTTATATGTAATAAATGTAATTAAATGATGTATTTCTGGACAAGAACTGTTGGAATCAGAAAACAGTAGTAAAAAGCGAGGTCAGAGTCAGAAATTAGAAAACGAAAAAAAGATCACCGACTGATCCCTGTGACAACATCCTTTTGTGTCTCATTAATGCCAGCTTGTCCCAAAGTCTGCCACTCCTGTGTATAATGAGAACGCTCGAATATATGAGAATGGTTTATATGATACAAAAGACAGGATTCGAAAAAAAGAAAAGAAAAGAAAAAAACCCGACTTGTTTTCGATGAACTTTGAGAGATACCTATTGAAGGCCTCCTAGCTATCGAAAGTGGACAATCAGAGAATAATGGGGTTATCTCGAGCACCGCTGAGGCGCAGCTGGCCTGAAACCCGACTCGGAGGCGGACGTTGACTGTCTTTGTTGACTACATCATTTTCTGGTCGCCAATCGCCGTCTTCAGGATTACCATCGTCAGATAGGCTGAGAACTGCGTGGTCTTCCTCCTTGGGCACCACCCTTTTCCGTCGTAGTTTCTTCTTAAAGGGCTTGTCCTGCAGTAAGCCATCGTCTACGTCTGAATCTTCGGATTCGGGAGAGAGCGCAGCATCTGATTCCGGTGTTGTTCGGCGTTTTCTCTTTCGTGATTTCTGGAGTGTAGGCTTCGTTTCAGGTTCAATCTTTATTTCTTCCTTGATCTTGGGCTTGGATTCGGAGTCGGATTCCAGCTTCACATTATCTCCTCCTTTTCGGCCTTTCCTTTCGCCTTTTGGTTTCGGAGCTGGAGGAACCCAACGGCGGAACTTTTCAACAAGCTCTGTCTGGAATGCTTCGTCGTACCAGACACAGTGCATTCTAAACATTCTCAGTCTCTGCGATGGAAAAACATAAAAAATAAAAAATAAGGCATTGACAGAGAGATGTTGCCAGATGGCCGAGATCGCACCTCATGGCCAGCAGATAGAGCTGCGTGAATTTCTGGTGCGGTGACGTGGCCGGATCTTCCTTCCTTAAGGACCCGTTCCCATTCGTGTTCAGTTGGCTTGCGTCCCAGTTCTCGCCGTGCAACAACTCTTGCGCGTAAGCCTGATGCCCAGCCTTTTTTCATTAAGAAACTGACCCACGCAGTCTTGGCCTGCAAGGGGATGAGCAATTAAAGACTAAAAGAACTATGTAAACTCACCTTTTCGCTCATTTCTTCATTCCATTCTCTTGTCTTAAGAGGTTCGACAGGTACCAAAACATAATCCCCCACATAATTCCATTTCGAAGGCTCTATCCTCGTGAAGGTTTTATAAATCCTGCCGTCCTCACCCCAACCCTCGCAATCGAAAAACAAACCAGAATTTCCTGGCCACCCAGGTGCATGGACATGGAGAGATGAATTGACATACATGAAGTCTTTGATGCCGTGCTCCGCAAGTTTCGCCTGGCCGATGTCGGGAAATGTATTTTGTGCACCTCCACCATAAACGGACGACATGAACGCTCGTGAAACAGTTTGTTCCCAAATCTCGCGTGCTAGGGAGATTTTGAATTGATCCAACCCGCCCTCTTTCAACCTGTCGCGAAGAGTTGAAAGACTGAACTCCACATCCTTTGGCTTTTTTATGATTGGCTAAAAAAAAGAGTAGGTTTCAGAAGAGAACTCTTATACAGACTTTTTTTTTAAAAAAAAAAGAAGTACTGACGTTGTTCATCTTTCTGATTTTCTCGAAATCTTCCTCCTTCTGCTTTTGGAGATCCTTCCAGGTATAAACCAGAACTTCAGGTATCAACCTCCGCCGTTTCGAAGTATTAGAGTTTCGTGGAGAATCCTCTTCTGTCGTATTATTCTGGGGTTCGTTTTCGGCTGTCAAGGGTGTGGTATCATCCGCAAAAAGGTCGTATGGACTCTGTTTGCAACGGTGGATCAGCAAGTAGCCTTTTGTTCTGAATACAAATCTGGCGAACCGGTTCTCTTCTGATGATTGTTTCTTCGGGCTCCGACTTGATTTGAGGCAAAGGAGCGGCAGGGCAACTTGGCCTATAAGACGGAGTATCATTCTAGAAATCATGGCTCAGTACAAACGTGGGGGTGGATTCAGCGGCAAAGGATGAGCGTACGTTTGCCTGTCGATCTTCATGCTCGAAGTTCAGCGTCTCTTCGCCGTACAAATTGGGGTCAACCTAAAACAAAAGGTGAATAACAAAATAATGGAGTTCCAGTTGTTTAATCCGGATTTTACGTCGTCGTCGTCGTCATCAAAGTTAACAGCTTGGTTGAGTGGAACCTGCTGGTCATCCATATTCATATTCAGCGACCTGCAAAAGAAAAAAGAATCGACTTTAGCAAGATAAAACAATGAGAACAATGAGTATAGGCTTACCGTACTGTCAATAAATTCTATGAGGGACTGGTGAAAAGAACACGTTGAAATGTGTTCTCGAATATCAATCCCCTAACTTTTCTAGAACCGTTCAGGGTAGGTATGATGTCTCGCGCCACACGCGACCATTTTTCATAGAACATCCCAATGTATATGCTTATTCTCCGCCACTATCCTTTGAATGCCTGGAATATTGATTTCCTTCCTCACGCGTATGATAAACAAAAAAAAAGAGATGAACGTCGTGTTGGAGTTGGTCGCGGCGAAATAGCGGTAACTTGTAAGTAGAATCACATGTCACATGTCACTATTGTTTGTTCTGTGTTGTGGCGTTGTTTGGACGACAAACATCGGGCGGAATGTGAACACAAGTATTGGAAGAAACGAGCGCTTAAGTCCTTAAGGCCTTAAGAATGGCATTTGTTCCACCTTTCGGCCTCACCTAACTGTCGAAGATGATGAATCATATGATGAATCTAGTGAAACCAAGGAACGGTGCTCTCGAAACCCAGCAATCGTCCACTTACGCTTACACCATAAGCCCAACAAACGATCACAGGGGAAACGGGGTGTTGAAGCCTGGAGGATATCGATATCGGCTGCGTATTACAAACTCACAGTCAAAACACCTGGCTGTTGTCAGGGTGGATTTATCACGAGTGGAGCTGCGCTTGATAATTTGATATTCCAGTAGCTCCAGATGGACGGCGCAGCCTGAGCCTACTAAGATCCAACTCTTAAGGCCCTCAAATGGTATTAGACTCTCATCACTGGAGTTATCCTGCTCATCAGATTTAAGGAAGGGAGTTCAAGTTTATCATTGCTATTTAAAATTTTACGATAAACCCGTCGCCGCATGACCCGTTCCACTGATTGGTGCCAGGCAAACACTGATAAAAGTCATTGAAGTTCTGATGGCAATGCAATAACATAGTACTACTATTGGTAGACTCTGCAACGGTAACACCGTTGATGATTGCCGATGAAGGCAAAATTATTGTTCCAGGCCCAAATTTACAATCCCACTACTTAGAACATTAAGTTAAACTTCTAAAACTCTGATTACACCGAAAAATCCATGGACATATCATTTGGGCTAACTTTGAACAAGGCTATTCGATATTCATAGACATCCCAATGTCGGAAGTCATGGTATAAATCATGGAAATTAACCGTCGAGCCCGTAAAGGTTGGTAGGAGATGGGCTACCACCGACGGTCCACCGTTCTCCACACAAGTAATTTACCTGCGTACCTGCTAGCGCACAACGCAGACCCGTGCAGTATCTGGAAGTGGTATCGAGAGGCTGAGAGCAGACGAGCAACAGCTAGTCTGGCGCCTGCTTCCCCATAATCGGTTTGACGTTTGACGGCCTAGAAGTCAATCCAAGTCGTGATTGTGAATCCCGATCCTCACGGCGCTAATAATGGCCGAAAATCTTTTAATAGGATTGATTGCCATTTTTGCCGGTGTTTCAAGGCTATCGTACTGTACTTCAATTTTCTGCGTCCAAAAGCGCCACCCAAAGTTACAGTGAGCTATAGACTATCGCAAAATTATAAAAGGACTGAGCAAAGGAGGGGGAAGTCAGCGAACGACCTGGTGTCTTCCCATTCATTCACATACAACTCACACATTTACCGCTGGTCGGTGATTTGTTCTTCATTCCAACTTTTTGACAACCACTACTCTGTATCATGAAGCACGCTATTTTCTTCTTTCTGTTCCTTGCTCTCGCTATGACCGTTATGTCGGCGCCGACCAAGAAACCGAGGGTATGTGATGACGATCTGACTCAAGTTCGTGTTGTCGACAACCAGTTGTGCTGATTGGGTGCTGCGTCCAGACCATCTGCTCAAAGGCGAACAAGTCCTCACTTCTCGCAAAAGCCCAAAGCAAAAAGGCTGGAGGAGCACAGTCCTCCGCGAACAAGGGTACACATGCAGCTGCTGGCGCCCGTGGTGCCGCCGCCGCCCCAGCGAAGGGATCCCCAGTGAAAGGAGCTCCCGCCAAGAAAGCTGGCATCAGACGGGAGCTTGATTCGTACGACCTCGAGGTCTTCGGACGTGCTGGCAGCGAAACAACGTTATGTGGAATGAAAATTCGTGGAAGCAGCTCGAGGATGTGTCAAGGTAATCACGGATACTTCAAAGACAAAGACGGGCATTACGTCTGGGACGAATGGAGTGTCAGTCACTTGCTTTATATCTCGTCGTTGAATTTATCTCACCGATCCTACAGACTTTCAAAGATTCGATCAAATCCTCTACCGTTCCTTCGAAATATCAATGTGGTATGTGCCTTTATAAATTATGATGCAGATTATGATGTCCAATCTTGCCTAACTTGCCTCGTTTTCCTCCCGAAGATCACGCCCTCGAGCTCCAGTTGGTCGTGAAGGCTCTCGAAGATGCGGGTTTCTGCACGGCGTGGACCCAGATGGCAGAAGCATGGAAAAAGATTGACCCCAAAAAAGATGTCAAGAAAGCAATGAGGGACGAATTCTTTGCTGCTGGTTCTCTAAAGGACATTGCCAACTCTCTGTCGATGTTGTTTTACGTTGATACCTCCTTCAACGAATACGTACGTTTTCCTTTTCTCGTTCTCTTTCAGCCGTTCTGACATCATTGTCTTCACTGATTCAGAAACGTGCCTGGGTGGCAGCCTACCTCCGAGGCGCTCCACAGGCCACCTCAGGAAAATTACAAGGGTACTTTGATGCAGGCGTCGTATCCATCGTCGACAGCGTTGCGGTCGCAGTTGATCATGCCGCCTATGCCCTCTTGGACAGAATCAACAGTCTTGCCACACCTGCGGACTTTGATTGGGAAACCGCGACACCCAAGGTAGCGGACGCGGTCTGTGAACTGGACACCGCCCAGACAACTGTAAGTCACCATAACACACCGAGTCATCTGTCATTAACGACAGTCCCATCCTACAGACCTTCCAGGCCCACAATAAGCCAGTCCAATCTTACTGGGGACACATGAAGAACCTTGTTCATGCTGCTTGAGATGTAGATCCTGTAGTACTGACTGAACGGAATGAAATTTATGCATGTGAATTATAGAACGAAGTACCAACCTGGAGGCTATTGTTGAGATGGGTCCAATTTTGTCTGGTGGGTTCTAGTGAAAGCGTATTTACGATGGAAGGAGCTGGTTATTCTGAGTAGACCTCGGCGAGAGCCTACATGTCCCTAGGGGCCAACGTCATCGGAGAACAATCGGAGAATGAATATCAACCTCCGACTCACGTCGAAATCCGATACCCAGCGCCTAGTCTTCCAATGGTTCTCCCTTTCTTTGAGCTTCCTCTTAATAAAACATCGTAAATCTAATTTATTTAAATGCTCACCGTGCCCGATGTGCCTGTGATTCAGTGTGAAAAATATGTGGTGAGTACCCGTTGCCCGAGGCCGTGCCGGGCATCGTCCGATGTCACCCGATCCGGACAAAATGCGTGACGAGGCGGACGAGCGGATCCCAAGCTCTCTTTCCTTCCGACCACCACCATCTAACTTCTCTCGCAAAATGTTCTCTCGCTCGATCGCTCGTGCTCTGAAAGCCCCTTCGTCGCGCTTCTTCTCGGCCTCAGCAGCGCACCAAACCAAGGTCGCCGTTCTCGGTGCTGGAGGAGGAATTGGCCAACCTCTCTCCTTGCTCCTCAAAAGTGATCCTCTCGTCACATCTCTGAGCTTGTACGATATCCGTGGTGCTCCTGGTGTTGCTGCCGACGTTAGCCACGTCGACACAGCGAGCGAGGTGTGTTTCATACGTCTTTGGAATTTTTGAGCTCTTCCTGAAAGCAATGACGTCCAGGTCAATGGTTATGCCGCAGACCAACTCGACCAAGCCCTTGAGGGCGTCAAGGTCGTTGTCATTCCCGCTGGTGTCCCCAGAAAGGTTCGTAACTTCCGAAATTTCTTCATTGCACGTCACTGATATTCTTCTCAACAGCCTGGAGTAAGTTGCAAAAATTTGAGATTCCGTAAATTGTTTTTCTGACAGCTCGGTAGATGACCCGTGACGATCTCTTCAACGTGAGGTGTCATTCACTCTTCTTTTTCTGTGCTGAACTGACCCTGTTAAATATTTCCCCAGACTAATGCCTCCATTGTCCGCGACCTCGCTGCCGCTGTTGCCCGTGTTGCCCCAGACGCTCACATCCTCGTCATTTCCAATCCCGTCAACTCCACCGTTCCCATTGTCGCTGCCACCCTCGAGAAGGCTGGTGTCTTCAACCCCCGCCACCTCTTCGGTATCACCACCCTCGACGTCGTCCGTGCTGCCCGCTTCTTGGCTGGTGTCGCTGGAACTACCCCCGATCAGGCTGCCGTTACCGTCATTGGTGGACACAGTGGCGCCACAATCGTTCCCCTCCTTTCCCAAACTCCCAACGGAAAGGGTGTTTCCGGTGAGGCTTACGACAAGCTCGTGCACCGCATCCAATTCGGTGGTGATGAGGTCGTCAAGGCCAAAGACGGAGCTGGAAGCGCCACCCTCTCGATGGCTTACGCCGGTGCCAAGTTCACCAATGCCCTCCTGCGCGGTCTGAACGGTGAAAAGGGTGTCGTTACACCCACTTTCGTCAAGAGCCCCTTGTACGCTGACCAGGGTGTCGACTTCTTCTCTTCCAATGTTGAGCTTGGTGTACGTTTTTTTTCTCTTCTTTATTTCCGCATTACTTCCGTCTCACTTTTTGTTTCCTAGCTCGATGGTGTTGAGAAGATCCACCCCATTGGTCCTATTTCCGCTCAGGAAGAGACTCTCCTCGCTGCTTGCCTGCCTGAACTCAAGAAGAACATTGAGAAGGGCAAGGCTTTCGTTGCTTAGATTTTAGAGTAGATGATGGTTGGCTTTAATGGATTAATTTTTATACATTCGATTGACTTTTCACAGCTTTTCACCGCACAAGGTGGTCATACATAAATTACTTGTTAACGACAGACTCCGAGCTTGACTCTGGCTGCTGCGGCGGAGGGACCTGCACGATGGCTGGCTCCAAGTTTATGGCTGGTGTATCCGCCACCACTACTCTGCTCTTTTCTACATCCTTCCGTTCACGGATCACACCCCCGGCGGTCATGAAAGTGGAGGTGATGGGTGCCTGGCCCTGGGCTGCCCAGAGGAAGAGCGATCTGGCTGCTCCCAGATTGAATGTACGGACCGGTGGGTCGTCGTCCTCTGAATCTTCGGTGTGGATGCGGAACAGGAAGGCGATGATCACGCTCAGGTTGGCGACAATGAGGGACACGTTACACTGGGAAGGTTGAATGGGTAAGTGGGTTATGTCCTCTCTTTGTTTTTTACGGCAGAATTGTGACAAAACAAAAAAAAAATTCAAGAAAGGGAAAGGCGAATGGAGAGTGGAGAGTGGGAACTTGCGCACACATGACACCCTCTTCCCCGAATAGCAAGGAAAAAAAACGCGTACCTGTAAGATGGCGGCCAGGGCGACCTGGAGCCCGCCCCACCTCAAAATGAAGTAGGCATGGTTCAGACTGATAGCTGTGGTGATGAGCGTGGTGGAGAAGATGGCTGTGACGCGGATTTTCTGTGGGTAGGTGAGGTTGGTTCTCCACGCGAGGTGGATAGGCGCCAGGATGAGAATGGCGTCGCTAATTACATCCGCTAGAGAAGGGCGGAAGCGGAACCGCGGCAGAAGTGTGGGGTAGCAATCAGCATCATGATGCGTCAAGGGGGGATTTGGTGAGAAGAAGACATATGGGATAAAAGCGCCACTGGGTTTGTTTTTTTATTTTTTTCCTCTGCCTTTGTCGCCCTGGGGCCTAGAGGGCTCGGGACGCGGAGGACGCGGACTCGGCGTGCAATACGGCAACAAAGTAAAGTAAGTTTACTCACTGATGACTTGAGCGACAGCAACGCTCGTCCCAAGGGGACACTGGGGCAAAGGGCTCTTTTTCCACTTCTGGTTTGGCACGCAAACCCACCAGACTTGGGCGAACAGGATGAGCCAGATGAGTCCGAACAGGAATGCCACTCCGCGAAGGACCAGACGCAGCTTCCCTACAGATATGCGGACGATGGTCATCAGGATGGACATGCGCGCAGCCCTGGGGACGGACGGTTAATCATTAGATGGCCATCTTGATCGTGAAGGGAACTTGAAGGCGTACCAGTTTACTACATAGAACGCCTCTGGTATTCTATGTGCGGTTGGAAGTTGGTGAGCCTTATGAACCATAGAAGCAGAATATCTTTCCTCACATGTACGCGACAGCCACTTTTACATGCATCGAATGTTTTGCTGGATTCAGAAATCATGATGTCAGTCACTACTATAAAATGGACAAAACAAAAAAAAACGCACAAGGAGCCTCAAGATGCACTTCAATTAAGCTCATAAACAGAACGAGAAACGCCATCGTGATCGCTGCCCACACATCATCCCACCACACCCTGTTTAGTCTCGTTCGGTCCCACAGACGAAAACATGTCAACAGAATCGCAACGCCGGCGAGGACAAAATTGGTGACTAGAGTGAAGTGGCTTGTTATTTAGTCAAATTCCAAAACAACTTGGGGGGGGGAAAGTGGGGAAACAAGACGCACTTCGCACTGGGTCTGCTGCTAGGTGACTGACTAGCATGGCTTTGGGCTGAGTCTATCGATGTCGATGATTCGGCTGATGCAGATGACCGGGAATTAGGCTTAGGCTTGACTCTGGGTATTGCGGGGTGTGGTGGAGGTCCAAAATAAAAGGCGGGGGAAGAAGAAGAAGGCAAGAACCCACGTCAAACGGTAGCCTTATCTTAAGGACAGCGTCCCTTAACCAGCTTCGTTTGCAATTAAACATGTGGACTCCAAACATCTCACCTCAAGGGTTACACTGGCAGAAAGATACCATACTCGGCCATGACCCGGACGTTGCTTATTTAAATTAAAATCTGTAATTCCATGCTGTTTTCGCAGGTTTTTCGCGTATGGAGAGTGAGCCTATCGGAAAACCGGGTGATGCGGTCAGTGGGTCGGCCTGGTGTCCGGCTCCTACATACATACTGATCATCGACGACTATATGGGGTCTGCTCAACGCCCTAGCTGAGGCCAGTTTCCTGACTTGTGAAGGGCAGAACATCATTTTCCCAAGGCCTAAAAATATTGGGAACACAGCTCTTCATGACCTATTCATTCTGACCTACTTAAGCTATTTTAAATAAACAATATAAAAAGAGAACTGTTGCCATAAGTCTCATTTTTGGACATCGCACAGATGTTTGGACAGGGAAACACGCGTTTCTGCCTCCCGCGGAGAAGGCTGTCAATAGCCTTGTCAGCTGAGTGAAGCTGAAACGAATGAAGGAAAACACGCAGAGGGTTTTGCATCAGGTGCCACTTTGAAGAGCGGGTGTGTTTCCGCCCTAATTCCGTCCCTTCGGACAGGCTTGCAGCTTGTAAGGAAGTGGCGTTGTACATATGTCCATAGCACCCAAAGGCTTCAACTCGAAAGCTCGTCAATGGTCAGTGCGAGCCTGGAGGCTTGTTTGATAGTAACCAGGATATGTAGTGTCCAGTAATTGATTTGGGCCTTACGATTTCACAGTGCTGTACATATGATGGGAACACTGATGCGACCCCATTCAGTCACCGGGGTTTTTGCCACCAAGGAGATCGGCGGTCGTTGGAATTTGGAAGGCTTTGTATGCAGAAACCTAAGGGACCGCCGATCAGAGTGACGAGTTCGCCAGCCATTGTGTATAAGATGGGTATCGTTCAAATAATTTTATCTTCTCCACATACCCAATGCGATTACAGTTAATATGCCAGAGAAAGTTGACAATCTGTCCAAAAAGGCAAAAAGTTAGATTGACTGATCAGGCCAAGATCGGGCATCGATCCTCATCGATCACTATTTCCAATTGTTGGGCGCCTATACGTCTTGGCTAGACGCGCACGGTACTATGTCTTCAAGGATGATACGTTTGGATTCAAAACTGTGGGTGCAACGTGCGTATGTCCTTTTATGAGAACCTTTTGGATGATGGACCAAGACTTTCACATTGAGCTAAATATACCTCAGGACTGTGTGTACATGTAGAGGTTGATAAAGGTTGATATACCTCGTTGAATAACCCTCTTTTAACCCTCTTCACGGTCCTCCGAGCCTGAAAAATGCCCTATGCATCCATCAAAACGTTCATCAAATACAGCGACGGTACCTTCATCTTCGCCAGAACCTTTGGTATGTCCGAAAAACTGTTATGAACGAATATGAATTCGTGAGATATAAACAAGACTCAAGATAAGGACGTATCTACAATCTACGGAAGTATATATGGAAAATGGAGAAATAGCCTAGGATAGAAAAGAATGACGAGAAAGGCAATAAAAAAGGATCCGTGATCGCGTATGTTAACAAAAACCTTGAAGCTTGAAGTCTGGTATTCATACACACTCTGGCATTGAGTGGTGGCATCGTCTTCGATGATCTCTTCAAGGAGCGAAATATATTAGAGCGTTTTTATCTGGTAAGATACCATTCTCCCTTATCTGGCATGTGAGAACCGTCTTCTCAGCGACCGCGTACGTACGAAGGTATACGCTGACGACTTCGAGGCTCAGGCTGTTGTGAAGGGCCTCAAGCTCCCAAGGCCGCTTTTGGTTGAATGGTAAGGTTATGTCCTAGGCCTTTCCCATCTACTCGTGTACAATATCTGGGTCTATCTTGCAGGTGGGACTTATCTCTGGAAAATAACAAGCGAAAAAGGCTCAACCACGGAACCAAGCATCCGTTGCATGCGATGGAGTCTGCACCCACCTTGAACCTAGAATTATCTCAGGGGCAGTATATCTTTCTGGCCTGCCGTATCTTGGACCAATCATGGAAAGAGTATGCACGCCTTTCACTCAAGCTGTACCAATCTCCGGAGAAGTTGTTCGATACGGTACTCAGGACGGTACTCAGGACACGCACCATAAAGGAGAGGTGGCGTCCGAGTGTATGAAGGAGCATTTCAAGAAGATGGTACGATGGAGCCATACTATTTTATGACAACAAAGCCGAGTTCCTGCAGGCGCTTGTCCCATTTGCATACGCCACCTCAACGTTGGTTCATTGAGTATATCGGCGCGAGATTTATCGTCCAAGAGGGCTTTGAGGACGAAAATAGTACTAAGTGGGATACATGATTTCGTTTTCGGTCAGAATACATAAAGAATACACAAAGGATGGTAGTTATCAGAATCTCCAGGACATGACTCACAAATTTCGTTTCCCCAGGATTAGTGACACTTCTGCCCACCTTTCAGAAAATTCCGAGACCGCAAGTCCTTCAAGAAAGGACCAGGAACCACATAATTCTGGCTGAGTTCTGAGATTGCATCGAAGATCTCCAGTTCTTCTCCATTCATGCTCGCGGTGAAAGCTTGCTGATTCTGCTTCGGATTCTGGTCCAAGCCATCATCACCACCATGTTCACCCCTTTTCAAAATAGGGAAGAACGGCTTCCCGAGAGGCTCGCACATCGTGTCGGGTTCGGGGAGAGTGCCGTCCACGAAATATTGGCGAATGTACTTTTGCGTGCAGAGGGAGGGTGCCGAAATGGAACAGTGCTGGAATGACAGTAGGTAGGTGGTAGGTCAGAGGATCATGGAGATTTGTGCTCACCCCTGGAGAGTTCTGTGTGAGGACGACCGAGTCCTTGAACCCACGAGACATTTTCTTAGCTCTATTTGCGCGTTATGTAAATCAGGCTTTGGATGATATTAAACGAAGAGGATCACTTACGCCCAAAGAGGCGTCACTGGGTCTGACGTTCACGAGAAGAGTCAAAATCTGTGCTTATTATTACACATTTGCATTTCATACCTGCGGTGTTCCCAACCAAAAGGATGGGGTGGCTGGTATTGGCGTTGAAAGGGCCTTGGAAATGATCTTTCGGGAATTTTGGCCAACCCCTATTTGAATGATTTTGTTAATAAAAATTCGCCACAATGAAGGTCGGCCGCTTACAGACATCCCAGCCGTATAGAGGCCCATATCTCACCCCAGCTAGAAGCCTCACTTAGCATCTCAAAGTACTCCTCTGCCGATTTTAGGTCTCCAGGAACATCGTCACCATCATTGCACGAAATGGCGGCCTGGGCGTCGGGTACACTCGCAAACAGCCTTTCGGAAGGATCACAAGAGCACTGATAAGGAGGAGGGCTGAAGGTGTCAAAAATTGCTGTTCCGTCACCCGCAGCAAGCTCAGCGAGGCCCTTTGCGAGGACCCGGAAGGCAGCATACGGCGAGTACAGAGACGAAAACACCACAAGGCGCAAGAGACTGTAGTCCAGTAATCCGTATTTGGTATCTGTCTTGACGGGTTGCGGGTGTGAGCGGATGGAGTCATACAGTGTGGTCAAGTTTTGGCGGATATCCTCTGCTGTAGGGGCCCAGAAAGGACAGACATGCGGCCCTGCTTCAGCGCACCCGGTGAAAAAGCTTTCCATAGTCTTGTCTGTGTCCAGGAGATTGTTTGACCACAATGCTTAAGGGATTGGATAAGAATTATGAATCTGGAGCAATGGATCCACCTACTGGAATAATAATTTTCAGAATCCACAACGCCATCGATGACCAGACGTTCAATTTTGTCCTATGTCGAAGTTAAACGAGGGACCGTTCGGTGCAATGGAAAGGAATCTTACAGGAAACATGGCAGCAAAAGTTGCCCCCAAAACCGATCCATAGCTTTGATAAACAGGGATTAAATCATATCCTCCTTCAATTTTAAGAAACAAAAAACTTACGAGAAACCCCAATACTGGATCTTTGACTGCCCGTGAGCTTCGACGATTCGTAACATGTCACGAGCGGTCTGATCTGTGTTAATGTGCTTCAAGTATCCATAATCGGTCTCTGCAGCCAACTGTCCCTGGACATGTCCGCGCGCCCAGGTCCTTGCGATCCCTTCATCCGAGTTGTTCACGATTTTCAACCCTGCCGACCACAAAGCCCGTTCGACGTCGGTCTTGAAGAATGAGGCGCGTGGTGTGGAGCGTGCAATTCCTTCAAAAAGGAGTTGTTCGTTAACATTCCTGGATAGTATCAAATAGAATATGGACTCACCACGAGGGTCAAAACCGAGAGCGTCAAAGCGTGGTCCGATGATCATACTGAGAAGGTCACCGTTAACACCCTGTATCAAATCGACACCACTCCCACCAGGCCCTCCGGGGTTGAACAGGACGGGCCCACGATAGAACCTCGACGTGCTCGGAACCAGAGCAGGTTTGCGAATTAGGGCAATCACAGCTTCGTCTCCATCCGGTTCGGAGTGGTTGAGGGGAACCTGATATTCGTTTTTCACTCATGTATGAATTGCAGCTTTGTTTTGCACAGACGTACAATAAGACGAGCGCATTGACGTCTGGTGTAACAATTCTTCCATTCGAGTTCTTTGGAGGGTGTAAGCTGTTGAATATCGTTGTAGTTAGTGAGCTAAGGGTAGGCTGAGGAAATCTGAGGTCCAACCTCCTCCCATGAGAACTCTTTCTCTGCAGACTTCAAAGAAAAGGGCGGTGCGATGTCCCACGAGGACCAGTTGAGCAACAAAACCCCGGAGAGTGCTATGAAGCAGAGCAGCGACATATTTCTTCGTTTTTGCATTATTGCGCCTGCGAATGGTCAATATCCAAGAGAATACGCATCTGCCGACGAGTTGGCTGCGCTTATGACGAGTCCGCCGGCCATCACATCAGTGGCAGTATCATGTGGCACCATGGCACCTGGCAGCCTTCAACCGTGAGTTCAAGCGGGTTTTGAAGCCAAGTTCAAGCTAATACCGGGTGGGACTCTCTGGATGCCGTCGGTATAACGCAGCATGTCTTGTAGAATTTGGCGGCCCTGCGACAATATTTGTTGCTTTTGATTCCTTGCAACGATAACATGAGGGTTCAAAGGAAAGATATCAGTGAAGGCTAAAAGGTTTCAAAAGGTCAACAGAGTTATCCAAAAATTACGTAATTAACGAGCGCCTTGCTAAAGCTAATAAATAAATTATAAGGTTAATATAATATTAGATTTTTAATTTATGGTAGTCTCGACTTTCTGCTCGGACTTGACTTGGACTTGACCACGACCTTCACCCGGAACTAACAGAACTTTTGTACACTCTCTATGGCCACAGACTTCTGGGCGAGCTCGCATTAGTGAGGCACAAGCCAAATGCTCGTGCGTTCCTCAACTCATCCAAAATTCAGCAAGAGATGGATCGTTAACCGAGCCACCTTGATTGCAGCCAGATCGGAAGACATACAGTATGTGGACGAACCAGACGACCTGGAATATCTGTCGATATATTTTGCGAATGGTGAGCAGTACCATTTTTGACCAAGAATATGTTCCTGACGTGAAGTGCAATAATTTAGCAATCACAAAATTGGGAAAGAAGTTGGGATTTCGACAGCGAACGATCGCAACGGCCACCGTTTTCTTCAGGCGATTCTATCTAAAGAATTCTTATTGCGAAACAGATCCTTTCACGGTCATAGCTGCCTGCTGCTATGTAGCCGCAAAGGCGGAAGAATCTCCCGTTCATATCAAACTTATCGTTACTGAATCGCGGTCTTTGTTCAGTCGTACGTGTGCTCAAGTGATCTTCTTCCAGGCCTTTCTTATTTTTTACAGAGCAACTATATAGCAGCAGCAAAACATTTCCTATCGACAATTCCAAGGTTGCGGAAATGGAATTCTATCTGGTCGATGACCTCGAATGTGATTTGGTCGTATTTCATCCATATCGAACCCTGCTTTCATTGTGCAAGAAGGAGCCTGGTGGCGAGGGTTCTGAAGAAGGTGAAGCAGAAGATGTTGGCGTGGGCGTTGGTCTTGATGATGGTCCACGTTACTGGGGCACCGGAGATGGCCAACTCGAAATGACGCCCGCCGCTTTCCAAACTGCGTGGTAAGACAATAAAAGCCATGCACCTATTAAATAGTGTTTCTAAGATCTCTCCTTAGGTCGATCATAAATGACACCTACAGGTCACAACTTTGTGTGCTTTATCCGCCCCACCTCATTGCTATTGCCGCAATATACCTCACATTCATTTTGCACCCTCCTGAGGTCGCGCACATCACCAAACAGGAGCCTGTACAACAAGCTCCTGCCCAGCCACCAGCGCCCCGAAGGTCCTCTCGTCAGGCCAAAGAACAACCAGTCGTGCCTCCACAAGCAAAACCACAAGACCCCATATCTTTTCTCGCCGGACTGAATGTGTCACTCCCATTGATCGCGTCTATTTCTCAAGAAATCCTTTCCCTATACACCCTCTGGGACTCGTACAAAGAGGATTCGTCTCCTGATCTTCCAAAGTCCTCTAGAGAACCCACAGAGTCTCCAAGTCCGATGAAGAGATCCCTCAGCGTCCAAGGGACACCCGCTGCGGAAGAATCTCCGGAAGCAGACGATGGCCGCATCACCACCGCTTACCTATCATCTGTGCTACAACAAATGCGAGAGGCTCATTTTATGGACATATCGCCTATTGTTCCTACCAGGCCCGTTGTTGTCAACAAGAGGCTTGAACGAACACAGGCTGCAGGGTGAACCCTCTTTATGTCGTTGTTTATTGACTTCTGGATGTTTCTTTCATCTGCTTTTCAATAAAAATAATCTTAGCCACAGATAACTGCGATATCCACACCGTTTCTTGATTCGTCAAGTTCTCGTCATCTATTTTGCGAATGGTCATTTTACGAATCGATCTCATCATCACTTGACCTCGGCGATGCACCAATACCCGTGCATGTTATAACATCCAAGAACCCGAACGATGGCAAGTGGAATTAATGATGGAGCCAAAACATCAATTATCCGACATCACAGCCTGGGCCCCGTCTGAAATGCGACACTACAACTTTCGTCGCAGATACAATCTTTCAATCAATCTATTTTCGCTTGTGTGTATATAATGGATCACAGTAGTGGCATGCTTCTTTACAATCAACCTTGACGTCTCTGGCAGGCAAGTTCTCTGAAAAGGATTAGCCAGTTTCATTTGCTCACAAAAAATTCTCACAGACAAAGGTCTGGTTGCTTTTACAACAAATATCACGACATTCACGACATTCTGCGTAATATCGGACTTGAAGGTAGCCTACTAGTACTTAGATAGGTTCTTTGCCCATCATGCGCTGACGCCCCACCACTTGATCCACAGCCCAACTGAGTTTTTTTATCAGCCAACTCGCCCCTTATCCTCACAGCAATGGTCTATCTGAACTTCGACATCTACGAAAAGATCATCGAGGACCTCGCTGACGATATCAAAACGTTGAAATGCTGTTCACTCGTCTGCACCGCCTTTTGCTTACTCTCTCGGAAACACATCTTTTGCAAGATCGACCTGAAGGTGTATCACGATTGGCAAACATCAGCCTACCGTTCCCAAATGAGCCTTGGTCGCCTTCTAGATGGGAGTCCCTTGATAGCCAATCATGTCCACACCTTTCGCTACATCATCGACTATCAGGTGAAGAGAAATCCACGCATCCCGCAAGGATTCAACCGAGTCCATACGTTCGCCCTCAAGTTCAAAAGGGGACCACGCTACTGGACGACGGACTTGTCGAACAACTTCAAATTCTCCCTCAATTTCTTCATTCGTTCAAATAGCATCGTCGATCTTTCGTTATTCAACATCAATAACGTACCCGTCACGATCCTGCTCCATTTCCCTTGTCTCAAGGTATTGGACTTGCAGTGTGTTTCGCTCTGTGATGATCCTCTTCCTCGGTTCTTTGGCATTCCTGGTCGGCCCCCCAAATTGGTGGAGTTCCGAAGTCACGACACGAACCTCGGACCCCTGCGCAAGTTTCTCGAATGCGACAGGTCCAGTGCCCGCTCTAGGCCAATATTGGATATGACAAACCTCGAAAATATCGCGCTTCTCGTCGAAGACTCGTATGCCTGTATTGACATTACGATCATTTTGATAAAGGCATCGCAAAAACTGAAGAGCCTGACTTTGACGGGTATGTTCAAAATCTGACCAGCTCGTCTATGACATCCAGTGGAAGCTTATATCATTATACAGGTTATCGGTCTGAGCTTCCACTCGAAGGAAGGCTCGCATCCAATCTCAGCGAAGCATCTCTACGAAGCCTCACAAGCATCGCCATTTCACCCGTCTTGTACTACATCCACGACGACCCCTACCTCCACCTGATCACCGAACTGGAACAACTGAGAGGGCAAAACGTCTTGGAAAAGCTGTACATCTATGTCCAGGTCCAAACCGACTGTAGTCGTACGACCGAACTGTCACGATGGGCACCACTCGACACCGTCTTTTCACCACGACGCGATTTTCCTTTTCTACGAGAATTGACCTTGGGGATTGTTATTTACGACTTTTCGGGGTATTCGGGGAAGCTCCGAGCGCAACTTGAAGAGATAGGAAGGACTGCTTTCCCTTGGTTGACGGCGAACAAGGACTTCGTTTTTGAGTTCCAGGTCGAAGTGGAGGATATTTAGTGGATTGTGGTGTAGTATAGACACCTTCAATTTGTTGTCCAATGAATGGTTTCTGGAAGTTGATTTGAAGGCCCTGGCCGTATATTAGTCCTGCTAATTTTTCTTTCATATCAATCTCGAATCTCAAACGAAGATAGTGAGTTTTTTTTTTTCACTTTTCATTCTCAATTAGGGTTTAGAACAGCAACAGAACCTGTTAACGTGTCACTTGATAACTACTACCAGCTCATGATCTCCTAACCGAGCCTTGGTTTCCTAGGTGGCGATCTTTCACGATTCTTCCCCTTCCTGTTATTAGAACTCTGTGGCTGAGGGCTCGGTGATCTTGATTTCCTAGGCGGTGACCTTTCTTCACGCCCCTTGCCCTTGCCCGTGGACTGAGATTTGGTTCGAGGACCCGGCACTCTTGTGTTAGCATCAGGCGGTGATCCTGGTCTCTTCGAAGGTGATCCTGGCCTCTTCGAAGGTGATCCTGGCCTCCTACTATTGGAGGACGACAGCGACTCGGATTTCATGGAAGGGGCATATGGTTTCGGTGGAGGGTACGGCCTCGTCGAAGGGGGGTTGAGTCTGCTCGAAGACAACTTTGGCTTCAAATTCAAATGCGAAGGTGAATTGGGTCTCCTGGAAGATGGTTGACCTGGGTTCCTAACTTGAGCCTGCGAATGCCACGACTGCGAACCATATTGCGACGAAGAGCCACTTGCGATCATGTGTTTTGAGCTACTTGCAACATTGGAGGCCGGAGAGTAGATGCTAGGTGGATGTTGGCCACGAGAACCACTTGCATAGTAATATGGTCCTCCCTGTGGAACTGGTGGAAGAGGGCCACGAGAGCCACTTTCGTATCTTGGTGCTGGAACCGGTGGAAGTGGGCGCTTGGAGCTCTTGTCTTGGGCGCGTGAACGTGAATCTCCACCTTGCACGGACTGGGCAGCCAGCGGGGGTTTGGATTTTGATCTGGATTTCCTTGAACCTTGGGGATTGGGTAGGAGGTTACCGCCATCACTCGCCGTCCCTCCCTTGCCTGAAGAACGTGGAGGTGGTGATGGAGGTGGTGTCGGCGCCTTGGGGGGTTCCCAACCCGCATGAGGGACTACACACAAGTCAAATAAGTTTTCATCAAAGTCGATAAAAGATACACACCCATTGCCGCTTTCAATTTCGCAAGATTATGTGGCGTCAACGGTGGTTCTTGCTGACGGGTCTCATCGTTGACCCATTTCCTAATCTCTCCTAACGGAAGAACCTTTGGAGGACTCAGATCTATGTTTCCACGAACCGCGGAGTCAAAGTCAGTCATGGGCCGTTGTGGAGGGTTGTGTGGCAGATTGCTCGAGACCATCGCAACGTGCATGCTTTGCGCTGCATCAGGACCGCCAACAACGACTCCAGGGTGCCACGGAATTCTGCCAACACCTTTCTGTCGTGTGAGGATCGGATCAGTGAGTGCCAATGTGATCATGAAAGTTTGGGCTTACCCCCTTAATACCAGACTTCATCCATGTGCGTGGTTTTGCTCCTACAAATTCACCATGATTTGGAGGTTCTGTCAATGTTCGGTCTTCAGGCTGATTCGACGCGGCGAATGTAGTAGTGGGAGAGAGGAAGATCAAGATGAACGCGAAGCGCAAGTACTTCATGTTCTGCACAGCTCGATTAACATACACCCAAGTTAAAATCATAAACGCGCCACTCACTTGTGCTGAATTGCAATATTTGCTGAAGATATACGAGACCAGCTCGTCGTGACAAGGTTTGCGAGGGGAAGAGAACCTGCTCTATGAGAAAAGGTGCATTTCCAATGGTCTGTATTTAAGACACCACGTCAACTGCTATCTATTATCAGGCATACAGTGTCAGAGCCAGTAGTAGTTAATCACATACTTGCACACAGTATAGCTTTTTTTGATTTTTGCAGGGATTGTCCTTGAGCAAAACGCTGGTCAGAAGATCACTGTGGGTTTGCACTGCCGAAGCGCTCTAAAAAGATGTGGATACTCAACGTCAGATCACCCACATCTTACTCGATGGCGGTTCAGCGATTCCCTGCGATTTCTATTGTCGACTGTCGATTCAACTGGGTATATCATGACGACAGAGGCCTCGATTTCGCCTCAGACTCACGGCCGTTGCGTACATTGCGAGATTGCTTCTTTCTGGGAGGATTATAGGATCCTCTGAGATACCTATGGGAGTGAGCTGCTGGAGCACTGAGTCGAGAAGCCGAGACTGAGAAAGATCAGCAGCAGATCCGACGACGGAGTTGCCTTTCCAAGCCAAGAAATCGTGGAATCAAGTGGTAATTTTAGCATGCACTGGTTCACCATCTTTTCCAAAGAGAAAAATCAATCCAGATCACAGGTCCATGTTTGTTATCTGGTATCTTTGTGACATGTGTTGCTGTTGTGGGTGTGTACGTTGTGGACAGCCTTTGAAGCTAAGGTTTGTTGACACTGGCAATGTTAAAGTGTGTGCACAATTCTATAGCGTATCATATCGAACGGAGGGGGTTGTGGATCTAGAAGGGACACGCAGGTTGACATTCAGAGGGTCAAAGTCGGCGACAAAAGAGGGTTGTTCTGACAAGTTCATAACTTTAAAGAGGGGCCGACGCGGAAGTTGAAACCACAATGATCTTCCCGTCGGAAATGTCGGAAGGATTTCTAACCCCGCGATTCAGGGGCTGGCGATTCGCGAACCACACGAACCTTATTTGTCGTGTATTCGTGTATTCGCCGTTCGTGAATCTGTTATGCCAATGATTGTGAGCCATGCGTTGCTAAATGTCCAGTGATGATGATTTGGGGCAAAACTAATATACATTGCAATGGGTATCGGTGTAGTGAGTTTCCAATCCTTTGACAAAAAGTACATACTTCAAAAAGTTCAATCGTTCGAGATCGAGCGTTCGTTTTGGTATCATCGTCACATCTTCGACGTCGGCATCTGAGTCCCTGAACTGCTCGGGGAAAGAGCCCGCAAGATATGGGAAGCCAATATCCGTGGCGCCTTTTGAGGAATCTTTATCGAAAAGAATGGTCAACCTCGATGGGAGGGATATATGTGAAAACAAGAAAGAGGTACCAGATGTCCAACGCCATCCATAATTACAACAGAGGCAAATTTGCGACCTGATTCGGGGTCGAGTAGGGCTTGGTGCACGTAGGTTGGACTGGAAGGTTGATGGTAAAAAATGTGAAGGCAAGCGTACTTCAGGGGAACACGTACATGAAATCAGGGATTTGCCCATTTATTAGATGGACAGGAATAGTGCGACAGATTCTGTTAAGGTCTGCAACGGGAGCAACGCCTCCGTCTTTGTCACTATACATACTCTGACGGGAGATCTCATGTCAGTCAGAGAATGGCGTGCCAACGAAAGGAACAGACAATTTCCTGCTGAGCACTACAGCAGAGATGATAATAGTTGTCTTCCGGGCTCCAGTATAGAGCGTGGATCTTTAAAGTCATGATAAGCACGAGAAAAAAAAGGAGAAACGAGCAAGGAATTGGACGCACGCAGAATAAATCTTGGACTCGGATGTCCCAATCCGTTCTGCTTGCTTTTCTCAGGTTTGCCCTGATCTCTTCAATGCTCCCAACCCTTTCGCGGCGTCGTTTCGCTCGGTTGACCAGATTCTTGCGCAGTTTTTCCAAAGGTTCAGACCCTAACGCGCTGATAAGCGGTTCGATGATAACAAGAGAAGAAAACACAAAAAGGGGTTGGATATGATGCAGGAGCAACCTGCAGGGTGATCAATACGTAGGGAAAACCAATTTTAGAAATTAACACACAAGGCGTTTGCTCCAAGAGAATGGCCGATGCCGACCAAATTCCTCCTCCTAAAGTCCACACGAACATTCAAAGATGGTCCTATTGAGAGAAAACGATGGACAGCTTGAGCATATTTCTCGCAGGTGACTGTCCGAGCGGAATCGGCAGCACACAGGTCGTCAATGACTGGTCAGCTGGGAGAGCAATTATATTCAAAAGCACTCACAATTTGCGAGTCCCGGTTCTTTCAGGATCCGACGGTTGAGGTAGCCCGATTCTCCATGGTTGGGACAGTCTATACACCATGCCTCGCGTATAACTGCCTTGGGTTGATTAAAACCGGGTAATGCGACCTGAGCGAAGAGGTCCTCAAGAACTGGTTCCCATGTCTCTTTGTGAAAGCTAGTCGAGTGAAGGACAATAAGCGTTTGAGCCGATGGGTCTAGCTCGTTTCCTTCCAAGCTCGGAGTCCAATAACGTTTGGCTGCAATGTACAGGGGGTAGTCGGCCGACGGTGGGAGAACGAATGATTCAAACTGCAGCGTTGATGATAAATCCATTGTATCTTGGTTCTGAGAAGAGGTTTATCGCTAGAAAACTTGTAGAAAACTTATAAGCCTGGCAATGTGAATAATTTTAAAGAATCACGGACACCTTTGCAATTCCCAGAGACGTCTTCTACTCTGTTTATAGAATGTCAGAATGCTTTGTCCCGATGGGCCAGTCTGTAGAAGTATGGATGCACCATAGAGCAGAAAGATTCATAGAAAGCCCTTGAACAAGGAGTCGAATCTTCAGAGCCTGAGGAAAGGGGTCCATCAGTGCCTGGGCCTGGACTTGGCACTGTGGTCAACACGAATGACCCGGCCCTAAACTCCAATTACAATGTTGTTCAGTTCTGTCCAATCATCTTAAATTCAACCATCATCGACCTCTATTCAAAAATCTATTATTTAACCCACATCTACTTTCAATTTCCCAGTGATGCCTGTCGAAAGAACCGAAATTAAACACGTTGAACGTGTATCCACCGTCGGAAGAGGCGTTACTATGAACTCTCGATTCTTTAACGCGACAAACGCGCCCCCTCAAGATGACAATGAGGATGAAAAGATGGTCCCACAAAGTATGGGCGCGCAAAACCTACAGAAGTTTCCCACAACCCCAATGGATAGAGAAAAGTATACAACTTCGACAGGCAAGGTAATATCTCCGTTAGAGAACACAAGTCTCGAGCGTTTACTAACTAAACCCATCTAAGAAACTGACAGAGTACCAATGGGCTGTATACGACTTTCTAATGACCGTTCCCAGAGGCAAGGTCGCCACTTACAAGGACGTAGCCTCTGCCGCAGGTGGATCCCCACGTTCTGGTATGCCTGACATTTCGTGTCCAGTTCACTGGTTTGACACACTCTCTCAAGTTGGCTCCGCTTTAAAAAATAACCCCTTCAGCCCATATGTTCCCTGTCACAGAATCATTGCATCAAACCATTTTATTGGTGGTTTTTTTGGTGAATGGGGGAAGGACCACAAGTCTGGCCAGCGTTATTACGAGAAGGTCAAAATTCTCTCAGGAGAAGGAGTAGATTTCGACAGTAGGGGCCGACTTTTATCCCCTGAAAAATGTGTCTGGAAACCCTCATCATGAATCATGTGCCGTGCGTGGGCTTGGTTGTTTCAATCCAAATCAATTCTCTCAAGTGACGGCGTTTCCTGTCAACTAAAGTACGTAACTTCCGTTGATAATTGGTATGTTATGCTGGTTATCATAAAGAAATTTATCACACATGACCCTTCCAGACTCCCATTGCTCTGACCTAAATTCGACCTCTCACTTGAAAGTGTTGAGCGGCAGTAGGTTTGTGGATGACAGGGCTATGCCGACAGGTTATGCACAATAAGCTCTCGTCAAGTGGTCTGATATGAGTGAGCGCTGATCACTCAGGTTGTTATCCAAAGTGGGGACTGACAATCTTGTATATATATTTCAGCCGGCTCGATGTTTGGAAATCATCGATTGTTTGAGGATGTACAGCGTCATCGCAATTGCTTGTGCGACCTTCTCTTTCGCTCTTTTCATCGCTTACAAGCATTTTGAACAACGTCCTAAACTCACTGTTCCTTATGGGCCTCCCAGGACGAGCCTCCTCTTTGGCGCCACGAGATCCATGCGGTTAACAAAGGATCCCAAGGCCATATATGAGCGCTGGTCGAAACAATATGGTTCCGTGTATCGACTACCTACTCCCTTGGGCGGCGAAACGGTGATAGTCACCGATATCAAGGCCGTGACGCACATCTTCTCCAAAGACACCTTCACCTACGTCAAAACCCCTGGTTTGAGGGCCGTAATCGAGAGAGTAATAGGACGCGGAGTTCTATGGGTTGAGGGAGAGGATCATAAAAGGCAAGGAGTTCGTGTTGAGAACCTTTCGATGTATATTTTGTTAACCTACTACCGACCAGGCAAAGAAAGATATTGAATCCAGCTTTCGGTCCCGCTCCGATCAGAAACGTTACACCCACCTTCTACGACACGGCTTATCGAGTTCGTCGTTCTTTAAAATGCATTAGCAGCTGCCATTGAAATCTTTCTTCCAGATGAAGGCTGCCTGGGACAAGATCATCGACAACACTCCTCCAGGAAAGAAAGTGGAGATCGAAATGCACGACTGGTACGTTCGTTAGACTTCAGATCGATTCTCATTTTCTCAAATCATACTTCGTTGGGGTACATGACAGGGCGATGAAGTTGACGTGAGTACTTTTTATCCCAACCTTTCCAAGACGCCTGAATGTACCATTTTCTTCTATCAGACTCGACACCGTTGGTCTGGCAGTATTCGGTCACGAATTTCATTCCCTAGAAGGGGAGCCTTCAGTCATCGAAGAGGCTCTACGGACTTTCAACACCACTACACCTTCGAAAACAGGGATACTCTTACACATCGTATCTGTTTTCGTTCCATGGGTTGGAAATTTACCGACCAAGCGGAAGAAGCTCTTTCAAAATCTATCTGGCTCAGCTCGTCAGATCCTAGAACGACTTGTGTTGAAACAGAAGGAGATGGTAGTGGACCTCAAGCTTCGAAAGCGGGAGAAGTCACTTGTCGAATTACTTAGTGAGTTTCTTGGTCGTCGCTTCACCTCCTATAGCCTGTTCTAATTGGTATTGAAAGTCGACGAGCAAACAAATGGTTTTGGCCTGCGAACAGCCGGGGATATGGACGAGATAGTCACCCAGGTACTGTCATTTTCTTCGGAAACCATCTTCCTCGACGCTTAGTGACTCATCGTAATATCGTAATCCAGATGAAAGCAATACTCATCGCGGCCTCTGATCCGCCAGCAAGTCTGTACAATCCTATTTCAGCCTGTCTTCTCATCTGACTCGTCCCATTGTCTTTTGACTTTTTGTCATAGTGATGATTGTGGTAAGAATCAATTTTCTGATACATCATACACGTCAATCAATTAACAATTTGTGTGCGATCGCAGTGGGCCCTCATTGAATTGTCCCGGCATCCAGACATACAGGCCAGGGTACGAAACGAAATCGTCACATGCGCTGGAGCGAAATTGGAATGGTCTCAACTTCAATCAGGGTGTCCTTACCTGGACGCCGTCATATCAGAGGTCATGAGATTGCGTGCGTCCATCGGGGAGACACCCCGAGTGGTGAGTCCTCACACACTTTGATCCTTATCCTTCTATCCGCTAATCCTATGTGACTGATGCCCTAATGATGCTACCAGGCCAACCAGGATGACGTTCTTTATTTAAAGGACCCCATATTGAATTCCTCGGGAGAGCTAGTTGATTATATCCAAATACCGAAAGGAACGAACATCATCGTCCCAAACCACTTACTCAATATTTCTGAGTCAGTCTGGGGCCCGAATAGCTCTACGTTCGACCCCGAGCGGTGGATGGTTGATTCAGGAAGTTCAAAGGAAAACGATCTCTCCTTCGAAGACCGCAGGCGGCTATGGACCTTCGGGGATGGTCCGAGAACGTGCATTGGGAAGGCGTTTGCGATGACTCAGATCAAGGTCAGATAATCTTTATCGGATTCTTGCGTTCTTGATTTATATATATATCAAATTAACCTATTTATACTAGATCGTCCTGGCCATTCTCATTCGCAATTTCGCGTTCGAACTGCCGCAAGGACCAAATACACCGTTGGATATGCACTACTCTTTGCTTCCACGCCCGAAGGTCCAGGGTTTGGAAGGCGCGATGATGCCACTAACTGTAACCAGGGTTGACATTGATGAACATTGATTCGGATACCATATCTGTACTACTACTGAACTAGCACCGACTGTAAACTCCATGTTTCACTATACCTGATTTAATGAATTCCAATTTCAATGAGTACCCAGACTCAACTTTCGTCGTGATATTGAGAATCTTACTGCCAGCCATGGCAGGCACAGTGGTGTCTCAGCATCAAACTCGGGCTATCTCCTGTACTAGTTTCTTATGCTAGATCGCCATTTTATGGGCGCCAATCATTTTGCCAGGAACCCGGAAAGTATTCGGCCCGGTCCGCGCTTCTTTTCTCACTTGGCACGGCCACCAAAATCAAAGATCCCATTGATACTTACTGCGATTATCCAAAGGAATTTTACAATTTCTGCTGGGGAACCATGAGTAGATTTAAATTTTTGACATGTAGTAATAATAATGGTCGTGTTTACCTCCAGATCCTGGTTAAACACCTATTTCGATTGCTGACCCAAGACTGCTACAAGAACATCAGGTGACACTAATACAAATTGACTCATTTTTCGGTCAGTCTTCCGCGACAATGATTGCTAGTGGTCTACGATATCATGAGTTTCAACTATCAAAACTTGGCATTCCATGGGGTACGACCTAGACAGACCCGGGTCTGACGGACAGATACGATCCCTTCGGCCTCGCTCACTTTTCGGTAGTCTGTTTGAAGACTGATTATTTCGGTTCACATTGACATGGTTTTGCTCTAAGTAAGGTCTTTTGAAAAAGTCGATGTGGAAAGAATATACTTAAACCGACTACAAGCCTTGCTATGCGTCGATTGTACTTATATCTGAATGACACCAGTCGGGAAATCCGTTGACATAATATGCCATCCCAGAAAGGAAAAAGAAGCCAAGTAAAGGCGTCACGGCCCCGGCGATGTATATATGCCGCCGAAGTGATGAGATTGCTCCCGGGGCCTCAGATTTGAAATGCTGAAGCGCTGAAGACTTAATGCTTGAAAGTCTGATAGCTTGGAGAACGAGTATCGATTATCTAAGTATTTGTCTTAAGCACCCTTATGAGATAAACGTTCGTCTTGCTGTCAATACCAATGAACCAGCGTTGCGTCGAAGTCATGTTCGATGTGATGATTACATCACATCAAACTGATGCCATATTTTCGTACCCCGGTTCTCCTCAGTCCCATTTCCACTTGTTACATAGGATTTTCTTGCGCTCATTGTCCATAATAGGATGCCCGACAATGGTGATAGGGCGCAATGAACGGACCCCAAATCTGACACCTTGGATACTCGGCGAGACGGTCAGGGAGGGTTTCTTTCAGTTGAAATGTTGCGTTGGCAAATGATCAGCGTGCAGTTTTTGCTGAACTCAAGTCCCCGAATAGTACACTGGGCTGTGTTTGTAATATTAGCCTCCTCTCGGTTTATGTTTTGAAGCTTGCTTAAGATTGGGAATGACAGAAGTCCAGCCTGGACAATTCTCCAGAACATTTACACATAAAATATCATAGACCATTATCGTTATCTAACAAGTATTTGTTGAATGAAATACTTCATGTGAGGGGACTGGCACATGTGTGGTAAATTTACAAGATACACTCGGGGTCGTACCAAGTCCGGACGGAAGGTCGTAACATACTGCACCAAAAATGTAACTTCTCGAAAATCCCTTTAATCTGCGCCGAGGCACATTAAGCCAATCCAACATAATGTAATAATGTAACACCTCATTCTCTCCGCTATATTCGGTGATCTCAGGTGATCTGGCTCTCGATTGACGATGAGATTAGTATGGACTCCCATATCATGAGGACTCCAATACTAAGCCTAACACAACACCAGGCTTTGTTTAGACGACATTTGGAGTACATGAATAGCTTCAGGAAATTGGGATGACCACTCCACCAAGTTCAATTCCGTAAACGTCGTAAACAAGGGGCTTCCGACGGATGTTAGGCTAAGGCGAAGGTACGGGCCGAATACAAAGGTAATTGCAACATCAACGGAATGGGTTCTAAATATAAAACCTATGTACCCTCCTCCCGGCCAACTCTGCTATATCTGCGGCGTCGGGGGTGACTCGGTACATTTTGGATTCATTCTTCTTCCTCGTTCCTTGCATTGGTGAGACGTCCTATGGAGGTGGAATAAGTCTCTTATGTTCTGTATACTTTTGTTTCGCCATTTTCACTCATCCGAAGTTTCGCATTCATTTGATCTTGCCCCATGAATCAACAGTGGCTCGGGGTACCTATCCTTGGCCAGATTTGCAGTGAGAGATAGGACTGATACCGGATAGTAAATACGTATATCAGGGATGGTGTACGTACTGGGAGATCAGATCCTTCGAGAATTCTATGGACCATTTGCTTATCCATGACTATTTTCTGAGGCACGTTAAGTAATTTGTTTGACGAGTCCCCGAAAGGCACACCGTAAAAGCTGTTGGTGTGTATCAAAACATACTTACAGCCCGGAGCCAGATATGCCCGATCAATTGGCGGACAGCCCATAGATAACCCACGTACTAGCAACTGGCTTGACTTGTTTTGTTTGAAGTCACTTATCAGAGAAATGGTATAAAAACCCAACTGGATGGTCAATCCTCCATTCACCCAACCCCCTATCAGTCACTCACTCCCTGGACCAGCTATGTCTTCGATCGTAAACCTTCCGGCGCTTTCTGCCAGTCAATCACTCTCTAGTCTACGCACCATTAATCAGGCAGTGCCTAACTACACATACCATCTCACGACGCTATGGTTATTCATCAAGTCAGATATTGTCGGCATCATAATGCCAATTGTGCGTAGCCCGCTTTGTGCAGATTTTTCATAAGCTTATCCTCCTCAGGTCGCGTTCGCCACATTCATTACAAATAACACTTCCCCAACGCGAGCGGCAAAGGCCTTCATCTGGACCGCGCTTCATCTTCTTCAATTTTGTATTTCCAACCAAAGTCTTTCGCCAGAGGAAGACGCCAAAAACAAGCCATGGAGACCAATCCCAGCTGGTAGAATTTCTGTCAAGAACGCAATCACATTACGGTGGACGATGTTTGCCATTTGTTTGGGACTGTCTGCAGGTTTTGGAGTTCTCGATGCCGGGATCGTTCTGTCAACGGCAATCTTCGTACACAACGAGTGTGGATATGACGCTCATTGGTTCCCGAGAACGATGTTGAACGCCATCGCATATTCGACCTTCGACGCAGGCGCTATCCTCATCTCTTTGGGAGGCAAGTTGCCCAACTGTTTCTTTTTTTACCATCAACATCTCATTAACCGCTCGTTCGCTTAGATCGCAGCAACATTTTTGATCCCAAGACCCTCTTGCCGTTGGCCATCAACGCTTCCGTCATCCTGACCACGATCCACGCTCAAGACTTCCGAGACCTCATTGGTGATATTCAGGAAGGCCGAAGCACCATTCCCATTGTGCTCCCCGAGGCCAGCAGAGTGTCTATGCCTTTCCTCATGGTTGCATGGACGGCTATCCTCATGGCGGTTCACCAAGACTGGAACATCGTGGACTGGGCCGTCCTGCTCCTCGGCGCATATGTCGGTGTTCGTTTCTACTTCATTCGTGAAGCCGGAGCCGACCAGTCATCCTACACCTTGTATAACGTATGTCAACCGTTTTTGTTGGCAGATGTTTTTTCCAAGCTAACAATCGTGACATAGATTTGGTTGGTTATCCTTCGGGTAGCTCTTGTTTTGGCGAAGGACAGCATTACCTCGGCCGGACCGAAAGACGGGTGGCTCAACTTACTGACCAATGATTTTGGGCTTTTCAAGCAGCTTAACAACACTGCGAACGCTTTGTCGAAATTCGAGATCTAGACTGTACCCTAAAATGCTTTTCACCATCCTTTTTACTTTAGAAATTCAAAATCTGGCATAGACATTAGATACACTGTTCTACCACAACACTCTCAATCATCTGCATCAGCACTCATTATCCAATGTATTGTACGCACTGTAATAGTAATTTCCAATATTATTCCAAGAATTATTTAAAATATCTTCCAAAAGACTCTGGCTTTCAGAACGACTCTGACTGATCATAATTCATTATCGGGCGAGGAGCTCCAAGCTCAATACATTCCACTTATGAAAGGCGAGGAACTGAATGGTTTCAGTTGAAATTTTTAACTTAAGCCTTGGAATAGCAACGATGACAAGCCACTGTCAAGGCCCTTCATCGATGGCCTCTGAAAGCCGTAATGATCGCAATCAGCCGAGTTATGGAGTATTTGTTTCGTTTCACGAAGGTAAATGTACTGAGGATTACCCAGGACAATTTTCAGGTGGTATGTCCGATGTGGCGGCAAGACGGCAGTGATGCTCTGGCCACGGCCTGGCCATTGATACGACTATCTCTGACAATGGTGATTATGTGAATAATGGGCCTTATGCAACCCATTGTGTGGATAATGGCGGGGGTAAAAGACTGGGTTCTTCCCTGAAAATGAAAAAGAGTGGAGTCGAGTAAAGGCGGAGTAGAGCAAAGTGCCTACCGGCGCTAATTTGCGCAATCAGGAGGGCCGATTGATTATGTCATCAGCTGATACCCGATCAGGCAAAAATGATGCGGAGACTTGAGAGGCTTGTTTGAGTCTATTACCTGGGGTTCATACTGACCATGGTATTTCCAGTCCCTTTACTTTGGTCCGTTACACAATCTACTACACTCTCGATTTGGCCTAGAAGATTTTGCCGGCGAATGAATCTCGTAATTCACTGGAGATCGTTGATGTCGCAGGATGATGTTAACCTGTGGCCACCGGGTTACGTGAAACGATAAAATACTTCCTCCGATGCGATATAAGAAACGTCTGTTCTTCTTCGAACAGGCCATCCTCCCCATTACACCAGTATCATCATGGATCTTCAGACTATCGTCACAAGTATTGTAATTTTGGTGTCGTCGTATAGCACGATCGCCTTTTTCCAGCATCGCAAGCGTTCGAGGAACCACCCATACCCACCTGGTCCGGAAGGATACCCCATCGTTGGAAACATCCTCTCTATGTTCCAGGGGCAGAGATGGAAGATCTTCAGTGATTACAAATCTCAATATGGTGCGGCAATTTCTTCCACTCCTACGTTGATCTCGTCATTCATGCTGGCGTGTCTTCAGGTGACGTCGTTCGTCTTCACGGATTCGGGACCAACTTGTTTGCTCTGAACTCTCTCGACACTATTGATGACTTGTTGGGAAAGAGGGGACATATCTATTCTCACCGACCAAAATTCACCGTTGTTGGTGAGATGATGGGTCTCGAATCAGTACGTCAAATGATATCTGGAACGATGTAATTGAAGTTGACCTTGGATAACAGAGCACACCTCTCCTTTCTTATGGACCTGAATGGCGTCTGCACCGCAAACTCGCCCACAACGTCCTCAGTATCACCTCCGTCAAGCAATACTATGGTTTACAAGAGGATTTGGCGATCATGCTTTGCGACGAGTTGATCAAAACCCCAGAAAAATTCTTCTCCTCTGCTCGTCTGTGAGTAACAGATGGGATTCTTCGCTATTTACACGATTTAACCATTCATATAGTTTTGCTTCCCGTCTTATGCTCACCATTACTTACGGCCTTTCTGCGAAGACTGCTGATAACATGTGCGTGTTTTAACTGGAATTCTGGAGGTCTTCCAACTGACTCGGTTTCCCAGGTATGTCGAGCACGCTCACAAGACCATGAACATGGTTTCCCAGTCCAGCACTCCCGGAGCTTTCATGGCCGACTTCTTGCCATTCCGTATGTATTATTCATGAACAAAAATTGTTGGTCATGAGTTCTAAGAACATCTCCCAATTTTAGTCAAGCACCTTCCTTTGCCCTTCCAAAAAGACGTACAGATCGGTCGAGACATGCTTGACGGACTCGTCAGACTGCCTTTCGAACACGTCAAGCGTGATCTTGTGAGTTTTTGTGTTGAATCAGATGTACGACTGGGTGGCTCATTTGTCTTCTGTATAGGCTGCCGGAACTGCCCTCCCATCCCTGACCAAGGACCTCCTTACGACCTCCGACTCCAGCATTGAGCATCAAATCAAGTGGACTACTGGATCCATGTATGGCGGTATGTCGTCTCGAACAATAACTTTGTGAGTTTGTGCTTATGACGTCTTCGATATCAGCTGGAGGAGAATCGACGTATGCGACCATCTCCACATTCATTCTTTGCATGGCTCTGTATCCCGAGACACAGCGCAAGGCCCAGAAGGAAATCGAGACTGTCATTGGAAAGGGCCGTCTTCCTGTCATTGGTGATATGGCCGACCTTCCCTACGTCAACGCTATGATCAAGGAAACCATGAGGTGGCACCCCATCGTCCCTTTGAGTGAGTCTTTTGTTCACAGGAGCATATTTAATTATATGAGACTGATGACCCCCCGAAGCTTTGGCTCGTCGTGTTGCTGAGGATGATTACTACAAGGGCTTCTTCATTCCCAAGGGATCTCTCGTCATTCCTAACGCATGGTACGCTTCGATTCTCCATAACCATCAGCCCTGGCAATTGCTCATTATACTTTCTGCAGGGCCATCGCTCTCGAGCCTAACTCCAAATACGAGCCCAGCGAATTCATCCCCGAGCGTTTCTTGGACGACGAGGTGAAGACCACCGACCCGGCACTTTGGGCTTTCGGATTCGGAAGGCGTATCTGCCCTGGCAAACACTTGGCTGAGAACTCCCTGTTCATCGCTATCTCGATGATCCTCACTGCGTTCGATATTTCCAAAGGCGATAATGACCTCGTCCCTGCGTTCGAGGAGGATCTTATCAGGTATTTTTTTTATTCTGATTTTCGAGGACATACCATCGGGTCTCACTGTTGTCCTCTTACTCTAGTTACCCCAAGCCATTCAAATGCAGCATTGTTCCTCGCAACGATGTTATCACCAACATGATCACCCAAAGAGCCGCTGAGGCTTACGTTTAAATCTGTCGCCCATCGCGCATCGTCGAAAAAAGGCGCCTGAAGTTCTCAAAATCATTTGTGTGGGGAAGCTAGCTATGGGGAGACTGGCGTAGATGATTGTCCTCAGTTCCAACTTTCTTGTTTTCTAGACACTCTCATTTTTTCATATGTATTAATTATAGTGCCACTTTCAATTCTGAACTTCATGTTATCGTCACGACCTCGTTGAATACAGATGTTATTCTTTATATTATCCGGTCGTGTGAGTGCCATTGAAGAATATTTGACCTCGTGCGCCTCCGATTCTTGGTAGACAGTTCCCGCCTTCAACTGCTGAGAATAGCTAGATTTGGGTCCGATTTCGACACGGTTCGCGTAGTCGGGAAAGCAAAGTGGAGTGCATGACTGGACAATGCCAATTGTTCTCCGACACCGAGATCATCGCTCGAGAACCAGAGTCCGGTCGATATCACATTCATTTCGCGTGAGTTCTTCAGGACCACTTTTGGAGCGGCTAAATCGCTTCCTACTGCTCCGCGAATGATGTCGGCTAGGCAAGGGAATCAAGTGATTGGTGTTGTGGTGCATCAGGGATACAGGATAGATAACATCGGATAGTGTGCCACAGGAAAGCTCGGGTGTCAGACCATAGACGAGGACGGTATCTCAGATGGAAAAGCGGGATGTTTGATTGGGATCAGGAGGTGAAGAGGGGACGTCAAGTTGATTCAGGATTAATTTTTTTGATTGGGATATGATGGTAGTAGAAGATTTGTTATCTAGGATGCTCCTATCCTCTTATTTTTTGTGGATTGAAGTTGGATTGAAGAATTTGATTGAAGATTAGCGCCGGTGTTCTATCGTCGGGAAATCCCGATGGCAGCATGACTGGACGAAGTTCAACTGGTCTTGTGAGGACCAACTTTACCTTGTTCATTTTCTGCCGAGCCTGCGCAAGCCATTTTGTGCTTTGATAGTCGATGATATACGTATGTGGAGATGGTCTAAAGACCAAGAGTGCCGCAGGGAATTCCTGGGGCTCTCCGCATAAAATACCGGAGTGCCAGCGGTTAAAGCACGGGATTAGGCGGTTCTCTCAGTCCACTGGTAGTGGGTGTAGAGAGCCCTATGACAAAGAAGTTCAAATATCTGACCGCAGGTCTTCCTGTTTCGTGAAATGTTCGGAAAGTTGTTGTTTCGATTTGTTTAACGAACATGGTGGATGGAAGGGATCCGTTGTGCAAAATGAGTTTCGGCAACTTAGGACATGGCCGTGTTCGAACTCCAATCTTTTGATTGTTGTTTCTTCCCTGGTGGCGACATAAAAGAGTGAAGAAAGTGCCTAAGGTGAAGTTCACCGCCGGAGAACAGTAATTGGTGTCGTTACTGTTAAGCTAGGATGCCATCGTTGTCAAAATTGCATTATTGTTCGTCCATGAAGAGGGCGTACCTTGTGGTATCCACAGCACCTCACAGATCAGGGGGAAAAATTGATAATTCGAAGATTCCAAAACAAGAGCACGAGAAAGTCAAGAAAAAGTCTTCGGTCGTAGCCAGTGCTACTCTGCATCTGGCCGTTATGGTTCAACTTGAACTTTGGGCGCAAAGATCCAGTTAGCAATTGGAAATTTGCTTTAACATAAATCCTATGGGGCATTTGATTGCGAAAACTGCAATGAACATGAAGATATTCGAGAAAAAAAGCGGGAATCATTTGAACATTGGGGAACCTTCGGATGAATTTCGTTGTTTGGGTGACACTGTGTCACGATAGTCACACATATCACACCCCACCAGAAAACAGGTTCACAAAATCATCGAGAGCGCGAAATTGCAAGACCTTGCAAATCGACTCTTTCTCTGAACTTCCACCTCATAAGATCCCTAAAATCCTTGCTCTTCCTGTAGCGCCCATCCCCGGCCGTCTCAGCCCCATTTTTGGTTATTTTCGAAGAGATTTTTACCCGCCAACTTCGATTCTCCATGAATCTCACAAAAATTCCGCCTGGTCGAGAAACCGCGCTGAAAGTGATGTTCGGGGAGGTGGGGGAGCGGAGGGGTTGGAGGAGAGGGTGATGTCGTTTGGGTGGATGACAAAACAAGGACAAACAAACACCGCCACTGAGGAAACAATCATCTTCCGTGGTTTCCTCAACAAATAAATCCTGAAAGCACCGAGGACACAACCAGAGGCCGGCGACGACGACGACGGCGAAGGCTACAGAACACTTCACTACGACGATAGCACTCTCAAGAGGTGGTGCAAACCCCACCTTTAATGGTCGACGCTCCTGACCTCACAAATTTATCCGACTCTGGTGTCCTACCCAAGCCCCTTGAAGAAATTCGTTCTTCTTTCCGCATCAAGCTTCCACCCTTTGGAACCATGCCCCAACCCACACGTCGCTCGAGCCGTATTTCCAGTGTTGCTTCGGGTTCGGAGTATCATGCCAGCGAAAAGTCTGTTAACATGGATGACCCAGACGAGGAGGAGGTGCCCAAAGAAGAGCCAGAATCCCCGCGTGAATTCATCAAGTCTTCTCGTGGTAGGACTGTAGTCAAAAGGACATACGCCGAGAGCAGCGAGAACGATGGAGAAGGTGAAGATGAAGTTCAGGAGGATGGGGACGCCAATGATCTTTTCAACGTTGCAAACGAGCACAAAGTCACAAGGGCCTCTTCCAGACGAAAGACTTCAGCTGGACACGACGAAGACGAAGAAGACGAGGCCCCACGGCCATACGCGCTACGGACTCGAAAGAAAAATCCAATGAATGGTTTCATTGTCAGCGACGAGGAGGAACACACTGGTCGTTACAATACCCGTAGAAGGCTGACGAGGGCACCACCGACTATAACGGAGAAAGAAAAGGCCGCAAAGGAAAAGCAGAGGCAAATGGACCAGCGGGCCCAACGAATCTCTCGTCGAAATGCTTCAAAGCCGGTTCAAAAGGGCGAACAAGATTTCGATCCAGAGGGGAGCCCCTCTTCCGGCGCCTCTGCTGACGCCGACGGCTCACTCGACGACGCACCGCTGACCTCATCAGACATAGAACTGGAGCCAGAACCCGAGCCCGAGCCTGAGCCTGAAGACGAGGGAGATGGGAAACCGTACGCGCTCAGACAAAGGAAAGAGATCAATTATGCCATTCCACCACCACTAGAGGAGCTCGCAAAGCCGCCTCAACGACAGGGAGGTCCCAAAAATGCTAGGACTGGAGGCGGAGCCAAAGGCAAATCACGACTCGGATGGAGTGCTTCTGGTAAAGAGCTTGGAAAGTGGATGGGCATGGGTGGTGATGATTCGGTGGGTCCGAGTTTTACTATCCCGACTCCATGTTTTTGACATTATCAACAATGTCAGGACTCTGACTATCCCACAAGGACACCAAGAAAGCCCTACGGTGGGATTGCTCCTTACGGGACTGGTGCTGTCGCTGGAGGCGGCTTAATTGGTGACCTTGCTTCTGGCGGCACACCCTCCAATCTTGGAAAAATTGGGGATTCAGGTATAAACTAACATCGGTATTCATCGCTTGCATTTGACTGATTCTACAACATTGTACTAGTTCTTGCAGATGCTGATCCACTGGGTGTCAATCAGAATGTCACTTTTGATGAAGTTGGTGGGCTGGATGACCGTATGTTTTTCCTAATTTGCCATACTTTGATCATCCATCCAACAATCTTTCTTTCATCCATAGATATCCATGCGCTGAAGGAAATGACCCTCCTACCTCTCTTATACCCAGAAGTCTTTCAACGATTCAATGTGACGCCCCCTCGAGGAGTTCTTTTTCATGGCCCTCCGGGAACTGGTAAAACACTTATGGCGAGAGCGTTGGCCGCAAGTTGTCGGACGGGAGGAAGACAAATCTGTAGGGCAATTTCCTCTTCCCTCTCACAATCATTCTCTTACATAAAGTCATGATCGCAGCTTTCTTCATGCGTAAAGGAGCAGACTGCCTCTCCAAGTGGGTTGGAGAAGCCGAACGTCAACTCCGCCTTCTCTTTGAAGAAGCCCGCAACTCTCAGCCATCTATCATTTTCTTCGATGAGATCGACGGTCTCGCACCCGTCCGGTCGTCGAAGCAGGACCAAATTCATGCGTCGATCGTCAGCACGCTTTTGGCGCTGATGGATGGTATGGATGGCCGCGGACAGGTCGTGGTCATTGGCGCCACGAACCGTCCGGATGCGGTGGATTCTGCGCTCAGAAGGCCTGGGAGGTTCGATCGAGAGTTTTATTTCGGGTTGCCAGGACTGGATGCTAGAGATAAGATTCTGAGCATTATGACGAGGAAGTGGGAAGGATGGGGTGGGAGTGAGGAGGATCAGACCGAAGAGAAACAACGGGAAGTGAAGGAGAGGGTTAGGGGCTTGGCTAAGCTTACCAAGGGGTATGGAGGTGCCGACTTGAGGGTATGTTTCTTCGTTTCTTTTTTCTTTTTCGACAACAAAAGCTCACGACGAACTGACTTTGGGGTTAGGCCTTGTGTACTGAAGCTGCATTAAACGCGATTCAAAGGAGATACCCTCAAGTTTACAAGAGTAATGATCGACTCCTCTTGAAACCTGAGACGATCGGCGTCGGTTTGCGCGATTTCATGATTTCTATCAAAAGTATTTTTTCTTCCCTATCTTGAGACTTAATAAGGACCCATAACTTATCAATTGGATTAACAGAACTTGTGCCATCCTCCGCCAGGTCATCCTCGTCAGCTGCAACACCGTTGCCCATTCAATTTGTGCCGTTGCTGGACAAGTCATTGGATAAGGTAAAGGCTGTGATAGACCGCGTCATGCCTGTGGAGAAGAAACTTAGCGCCCTCGAGGAGGCCGAATTTGAAGACGAGGGTGGGGAGGAAGGCGCGTTGGAGAAGGAAATGCTCTCTCAAGGTCTGCCCGACCTTTTTTTTTTTCTGCCCGACAACTTTGCTGACACGCTACTTTCAGCGATGCAAACATTACGTGTTTATCGCCCTCGTGTCATAATCCATGGCCCTGTTGGGATGGGTCAAGGTTATGTTGGAGCTGCTGTCCTGCATCATCTTGAAGGTTACCATGTTCAAAGTCTTGAGCTGGGAACATTGATGAGCGATTCTACTCGAGTATGTCATTAATTGCATATCTTTTTTTGCTTTCTCTCACATGTGAATTTTTTTTTTTTTTTGTAACGCAGACTGTCGAAGCGGCCATCGTCCAGTTGTTCATTGAAGCAAAGCGGAATCAACCTTCTGTCATTTATATACCCTCTCTCGTCGGTTGGTGTGCGGCTGTATCTGAAACATCTCGCTCGACTGTACGAGCCATGCTCGATACCCTTGCGCCCACGGACCCTATCCTTCTTCTAGCCGTCGTCGACGGTCGCTTCTCTGACCTACCCAAGGATGTTCGTGCATGGTTCGGTCCAACGAAAGACAATCGCGTGGAACTGCTCCCCTCATCGGAATCGGAGCGAGAGGCGTTTTTCGAGGGTCTGATGTCCGATATCCAGAGGCCGCCGAATAGGTTTGCGGATGGGATGGAGAGGAGGAAGAGGATCCTTGAGGAACTTCCTATCGCGCCTCCGCTTGAGCCCAGGAAGCCTACGGCTGCGGAATTGGCGGTTCAAGAAGAGAACGATCAGAAGACGCTCACGTTGCTCAAGTATCGGCTTGGACCGATCTTGACAGAGTTGAAAAGAAAATTCAAGAGGTTTACGAAGAGAGCGACGGTATGTCATTGCTTTTGACGTCGGTATGTCTGATTTGGGTTTGCTAAAAAAACATTTTGGTTTAACAGGAGGAGTATAATTTCGATCCGGAGGAAGCGGATCATGGGTTGGACACAGTGACAACGATGGCCATAGAAGTTCATCGAGAACGAGGACCGAATGGAATCCTTGATCTCACTGGGGATCCTCATACCCAGCCCGGTGCTGGTGATGAGAGTGGGCCGATGAACGGGATCGTCATGGAGCAACAGCAAATCATGCAACAAGAGCCTCCGTTGTACGACATGGATCTGGAGAGGATGCAGACCGACCTTTTCAAAGGACGCTACCTTACACCTCAGGACTTCCTCGACGACGTTGGGAAGATGGTTCATAATGCGGATGTGAGGAAACATGAAGACCTTGATCGGTTGCATAAGGCCCAGGCTATGTTTACAGCCACGCAAGTCAGCATTCAAGAGTTTGATCCACAGCTCAAGTTGGAGTGCGAGAGGATGGCTGTTAGGGAACGACAGAGGCGGGAAGAACGAAGGAAGGACAAGGAAAAGGGGAAGGGGAAACAATCTGCTGACACACCTCCGCCGCTTGGAGCAAGGAGGAGTGCCAGGAATAATGGGTTGCAGCCTGAGCATCCTATCACAGATCCCGTCAAATTGGAGCGTCGTTTGAAGAGGCAGCGGGGAGAAGCTGGGAGCGGGCCTGATTCTCATGGATCGGAGGCTGAAACGAATGGACATGGACATGGACATGTTGGCGTCAATGGCGACGGCGAGCGCGACGCGAAACGGTCGAGGCTCGTTGAGGATGACGATGATCGCGATCCTTTGGATACGTTGGGCTCGTCAGTGGCTGGTTCTGAGAGACGAGTACACCAAGTTCGTTTTGTTCCTCCGCAAATTGACCCCATGTCGCCTCTTGTTGAGGCGGTCCAGAGAAATGGCAACACTCCTTCATTTGATTTTCCGCCTTCGATGCATTCTCGTCACTTGCACCCTGATCATTACCAGCATCAGCACCAGCACCAGCCTCAACTTCCAAACCAGATGGTCATCGACCAAACCCCAAGACGATCGGGCTTTGATCCCAGCCTGCTGAATCCCATGTCGCCAACACATCCCTCCCTTTACAATCAATACCCTATGCAATCACCCTTTGGTCCACGTCCCAACGAAACCTTTAGCATGCCCATGATGAGCAATGACCCCACGGATCCTTTCAACTCTATCCCTCATCCTCAACACCAACCCAGCTACCCGCAATATAACGCTTTCCAACGTCAAGGGCATTCCAATGGCATGTCGTTGACAGAAATGCTTCAGGACGCCATTCCTACCCCTCCACCTCCACCGCAGATGCGTCTACCGGATACACATACCCCCAATCCGATCATGCACATACCAATGATAGATGTGCCTTCGAGGCTACACACACCTCAACCCGTCGCTTCTTCGTCGACACAAATCGCAGCAGCAGCAGTACCCGCACCCAGTCCGACCCCAGTGCCAGTGCCTGAGCCTGCTCCCATGGTCGTCGAACGGACGCCTACCCCCCCGCTTCCCGAATTCCACGTCTCGCCTTCGCTCTTGTCTGAACTACGGGAGCTGTTGAGAGACCGTACGGCTGGGCTGAATGTCGAACAGCTCGAGCAGCTGCGCGCGACGAGCTTGGGCACTGTCTGGCGGCATCGAAAAGAATGGGTTCGGGATGAGTTGGTGAGAGAGCTTCTCAAGGATGTGAAAGAGTTCATCAGAGAAGTCGCGGAGGGGGAGGAGAGCGATACGGACTGAATGTTTGGTCTATGCACCTCGTTTGTCGGGGTTTGTTGCTGCTCTTCTTTTCTGTTTATTATTTTCGTGGTTCCTTGTTGTTTTTTTTTTTTTTCTCCTTTTTTCATCTTTTCAAACCATTGTGTACAACGATGTGACCAACAACCACAAGACTAATTATATGTAAAACTTCGACCTTTTGGTTTATGAAGTTGTATTCCGTGTAATTTTAATTGCTTCCATCTCTCAATTTAAGTTTACTCTCTTAATGTTGTGGTTCTCCGTTTCTACAAATATCAAGAAGAAAATAGTAGAGATTAGAAACGCTGAGACGGCGAAGAACAAAAAAGCTGATGATATTTCCAAATATCTTGATCAAAAGGATATGTTTTCGGATTTAGCACCTATTTTTGGAATGGGGCACGTCCAACACGATGCACTTTCACTTATCGTTTGCCTTCATCTGGACTTTGCACTCTGTTTTCCGGCCAAGTTTTCAGCGCTTTGAGCACGTTTCGGGCCTCGTTTCGATCTAGGGTATCAAATTCCAGGGTGTGTGGGTCTTCCTGCTGTGCTTTTGACACTTTACAAATAATATCCTGCAGGAAACCTGCAGCCTCGACGTCGACCAAACGTCGACCTGGCAGAACACACATTTCCAAATACTGGACGTTTCTCCATACGAATACAAAAAGCTATGAAAGGCCTTGGGGTTTTTCGCCCCATCGTTTCTTTCGGGAAAACAGTCCTCCGTTTCATCCTCCCAACCATGAACGACGACAACATCCCTCCGCCAGAGACGTATCTCACTCGATTTCTTGCCGACTCGAATAATGCTCAAGACTGGTATAAGGCCATGGCGGGTAACATACAATGCCCGAGCGACCGGGACAATATAACCATCAGCGAAGTATCGTGGTTTAAAGACTTTTCCGGTCTCTCGCATGAGTGTCTTGTTTTCACTGTCAATGCCCAGCAACCTGAGACACATCATTCTATGCGCACGAATTTCATTGTTGTTGAGCGATTGGGCACCCGAGAGATAGTTGCTGCGGCTCTTCAAGCTGCAGAGAAGGAACCTAAGGCGGCTCTTGCTGTGACTTTGTCTGACGAAGTCGTTCAGGTAAGCCATTTTTCCAATGCCTTCGCAATCATTAAACTGTCATTTCTTCTTCTTCTTCTCTTAGTCTATGAGCGAGGACGAAAAACAAACCGTCGCCGAGGAAATTATCCCCAGACTCAAGGATGAAGAGAAATGCGTTGTAGCTCGGACCGAACATGTCTTCGGCCAACTCAAAGAGTTCTCCAACCGCGTTTCGCATGTGTCGTCGAAGACCTTTCATGATAACACCGCCATCGACCGGATCTCGCGCCTTGCTAGTTTCGATCCTAAAAGTGAAACTGACGTCAAACAGAAGTTGGGAATGGAAAAGTGTGAAAGACTCGATACCTTCAAATTCACAGACACATTCTTCCTTCGCGACTTGGCGATCATGGTCCACAAGATCCACGAACTGCATCCCAGCTATACTGTCAAGCAACACAACTGTCTGTGGTTCACTGGGAATCTGGTTCAAGTATTGATCCGTATGAAAGCTCTGACTCGAGAGTCTCCCGTGCCGGCTGAGAAAGTGGCAGGACGCCTCTTCGTGGCAGGAAACTTTCTCAAATATCGATTTTTCAAACCGGACAATGCAAAAGTTGCATCCTTGGTCGACGCCATCCAAGCCGAGATTGCTAAGAGCGATGACTCGGTGAGTAACTCATTTTTCTTGTTTGGATGTGATCAATCAGTCTGACATCGTCTTTCTTGCAGATACAGAACAATTGGATGAAGGGAGCGGGCGGGAAGGCTCAATCTGACGCACTCCTGGCACAAGCGCGTCGAGAGCATCAAGAGACCGAGGCGAAGCTTGCGCGAGAGCGTCAAGAGAACGAGGCGAAGCTTGCGCGAGAGTGTCAAGAGAAGGAGAGGCTTGCACGAGAGCTTCAAGAGAAGGAAAGGCTTGCGGCTGAGAGCGCGGCACGCGTCAAACAACTCGAGGAAGAACTCAGAAAATCTCAGCTTCCTACGATGCGAACTACGACTCACTGAGGCGCTCCCCTCTTTTCCGATCGGTCATCTTCAAGTTTGGGCCGGTCCCTAGCATCCCTCGGTGAGTACAGTACATTGGCTACGTTCATAATCACAGTTTCTCATCTATCTTTCCTTCTTCACGTCGGACGTCCAGTCCGTTCAAGCTTTCTTCGTTGTACATATGTTTTCGGTTATGCTTTTTGTTTTGGTCTCATACCACTCCGGTTCTTGCTATCCCATCTGCTCTCATCGTTTTCCATTTACCCACATCATCTACATACATGTCTCGCTGTATCTTCGCCATTTCTGCCATCGTCCGACATCGTCCAGTGGAGATCTATCCAAACGTTCGACAATATCTGTAGTAGAACGCGTAGTAGTGTTTTACCCTAGCTGTTCGAGTTCCCAAATAAGCATTATATTTTTGCCTCCTGTGATATCGGATTTCAAAGCTGAAGAACACCGATCAACTACATTATTATAGATTGTGAACGACCTCCTTCCTTGCCCACTCGACAGTGTCGAGAACATGTTTTGGATTTTGACTGCGAGGACGATACCCTTTCCATAACAACATCCTCGGAGTGAGCGCCTCCCAAGCATCGCATTTTTCGGTCAGGATCATCGACGTTTTCCAAAGCAACTCCAGGAGGGTGCCCCACTGGTTTAACGTGGGCGAGGGGAATCGCTGATGTAGTGTAAAAGACCGATGAGGAGCGCAGGGGAGAACAGAGGTGTCATCATCCTCGTTTGTGTTCTCTGTAACTGTCTTCTCCACAATTTGCATGCATGCCATGGCGTGGTTCAGGAGAGATGGAAGATCTGGTAGAGCCGGACCGTCCAGAGTCGCGAGACGGTAAATGAGGGGAACGGCATGAGGGAAATTCTCGTTTGCAGTAGCTATCGCCAAAATCAATGAGATCCTCCAAAACAAAAGTAATTAAAAAGAAAAAACGCACAACAGCTTTTCTCATCGATCAGGTAACCCAGGCATCTGCATATAATCACTCTCCATTCACCGTTGGTCGATGCTTCGATTTTGCTAGCGTCGACTATCACGACAATGTTTTCAAGGATTTTGATCCATTCCACACCCTCTGCTTTTGTAGACTGCAGCAGTTGCATCTCGATCCAGGGTAAAAGCGCTGATTTCAGGACCAGAGATGTCGTGGCTTGTGCGTTGCAAGTCAGATTGGCGAGAACCTGGAATCGATACATCAGTGTTGTTATCGCAGCAAGATAAAAGCACTAACCTCCAAGATAGCCATCCTCAAAGGGGCATCTTCTCCCTCTTTCGAGCTTTGGAATAAACTCGCAAGCAAGTCCCAGGTGTGTCTTCTTTTCAGAACACGCCAATCTTCTGAGCTCGTCATCCCATCTGCCAGGAACTTGATCATCCAGGCTCTCTCTTTCTTCCAACTTTCGTCGGCGCTGCTGTATAGCAGCCCATAAAGCATCGGCACGTCTTCAACATCAAGGGTTGGCCTTTGGAGAAGGAAACGCGCGGTAATGGGATATATGAAATTCGAAGGATGGAAGATGGCACGTAGCGAATGCATGAGAAGGAGGGTTGTATATGTCGGTAGCCGGCGAGGGGGTTCTGGAACCTCAAAGCTGCTAAAAGCTGGCGTAGGCATCAAGTCTTTGAGGAGGTTGAGTACATATAAAACATGAGGCTGCTCTTGGAGATCAGCGGTCTGAAAAAGAGAGTTTTAGTCATATCAACGTGAAAGTGTATCAGAGTTCACTATACCTGCATCAATTTCCACAACGCAATGATAGAACACATGGCCAGATCTCGAAGAAGGCTGTGCTTTGAGGAAAGGGCTCGGATGAATAAAGATGCCACATTCGTTCTGAAAAATTCTATCCACTCGAAAGCAGAAACAGGAGGATGATCCGACAGCATCTGATTGAAAAGCAACATCACGAATACGGGGTCGTATAGAGAGCTCTCTTGTATTGAGACCTGAATGTGCGATTGATCGTCCAATGATCTCCAACGAGGGAAGTTGATACACGTCCGAAGGACACAAACCGGATCCAGGGAGTGGATAGCTTCCAAGGAGGTTTGAGACACAGTTGTTGGTGTAGACGACCATCGCGCCAAAAGGGGGGCAACAGACAGCTTTTTCTCTCTTTCAAATAATTGGAAAATGGAAAGAATGCGAAGGTCGGAATTGGATAGTGTTCCTCGGTAGATTTTGATAAGCGGTTCGATGTGGGTTACTTGACAGGTGTTCGTTGGATGGAGGTTGAACAGGCAATGAAGGTTCTCCACGATGGCATCGCGGGCCTTCAGTAAGGCAGGGGCGGTGCTCAAGCAAACTTTGAAAAAGTGTGGATGCTGGATTATGCCTTGCAGATACCGATTTACGATCACGGGCTTTTATGGAAAAAAGAAATGAAAAAAAAAAAAAGTTTAACATCAATAACCTAAATCAGTTGAGAGGAATTTCACCTTCAGATGACATGTCGAAAGACAGGCTACGGCAAGACGTAGGGGAGCAACACTTGAAAACCGATTTTGTATGATGACCGTTATCAGTGTTTCGGTTACATGTGCCTTCGAAGAACGAGATTCTCGAACCAAAAGAGCTATATCAAAATTGTAAGCGAGTGTAGAGTGTTGAAAAAAGCAGGTCATCAACAAACCCAAGGCTTCTGTAAACCCGCGTTCCTCCTCGTTCTCCTGCCCGTCCGAAAATTGACTGATACATGATCGCATAGCTTTATCGACAATAATGGAAACGATACCAGCAGTTTTCGGTGATTTAGACCTCGCAATGTGAACACCTGCTGATAGAAGCTCTGGAGTAATTTCTCCCTCCGACAAGGCCTCCAACTCCTTTTCAAGAGCTGTGAGAAGTGTAGATGAAGCTAGGTCACAGGATTTCAAAAGCGCAACTAGGGTTTGTTGCGCTTTCTCTCGGAGATGCGGCGGGCAAAAACTGTTGGTCAGAACCTCGATGATCTTTGGGACAAGTGGTTGCCACAAATCAGTCTCGAGGAGGGGAGAGTTCGTGGAATCGAGGAAAGCGTGAACGATGGCGACAATGTTTTCGGGATTCCTTTCCAAACATTGTTTTGATTTAAGCCATTCGAATAGTATCTCTTGAGAGTAGGACTTTCGATACAGAAGGCCAGTGATGATCTTCACGGTTGATGATGTGAATTCGGGTTGTTGGAGGAAAGACCGAATGTCTAATTCAACCTTTGCGAACCGGTTGCGTCGAGACCAACGTGCTTCAGATCGTCTGGTCACATCAACAAGATCATTTGATGTGGCCAAAGTAGAAGACGGCAAGCATCCGTCCAGACCAAGAGGAAGAGAGGTTTCGAGTGCGACGGCGATGACCTCTTCGAGCAAACTCGAATTGGGTAAGATTCGGCGAAGGGCGACCAAATGAGGTAAATTTTGCACCAAGCTCATCTCGGCGTCCGTTTCAAAAGTTTTGATCGAAGAAAAGGCCTCCAGGACGGCGTTAATCATTCTTACGACTGAATCGGAAGGAAGATTCTGAGTGTCTCTTGCCAGCAAATCGAGCAGGTCGAAAAGCATATTGGGCTTGAGGTATTTGATCCAGATACATGCGGTTGAAATCTAATGACAAGATTTAGTGATAGGGGTGAATGGGCAGGGGGATAAATTACCAATTCTGAAGGTTGCGTATCGAGATCAGAGGTCTTAAGGATGTTGTACCAATGCTCGGTGACAACAGACAACAGTGTTCTATCGCTGTCCGAGTCTGAATCCACTGAGGACTCGAGTAGTAGTTGCACACCTAAAGATGCGAACATTAGTCTTTTAGATGGTTTTCATGTGAACCAAAACTACCTGTGAGGACATCAGAGGATGAAGGTGTCGTCATTATGTCCTTAAGAACACTTGGATGCACAAAAAGGATTTCTTTCAGGGTGTTGAGTTCCACTGGCGATAGGACACTTTTCGAACGCTGAACTACCAGAGCAAGGAGGGACACATGTGCCCTGATAAGGTCATCGCGTTGCCGAGAGGATGTTATGGAATGAAGAATCAGATATACACTCCGTGTAATATCAGCAAGTGTCGGAATGTGATTGAATATCAAGTTCGCCAGAATAGTCCGACAGGTATCGTCGCAGATTTCTTCGGCGCCAGTGTTGATGTAGAGCCATGGAAATTCGAGACTACAACGATGCTGTCAGGTTGTTTCTCGCAGGTTCTGAAAACGTTAAGTAAAAAACTTACTATGGAGAAATGTCGGAAAACCGTTCCTTTATAGCTGACCACAGACTCGCTTGTCCAGGAACCAAATTCTCAACAACATCCCGTATTTTAGAGGGTTGGAGAGCCAACACCATAGATGCAAGTCTGCCCAGATGCGCAGTCTCTAGTGGAACATCCAGGGTCCGCATCCAATCTATGAGGTTCAACGCTCTGGAAACGCGAACCTCGTCAACATCCGCTGCCAAAAAAAAACATCTCAGAACGAATGTTTGATAAAAAGAAAAAGAAAACTCACAAATGGGTAGACCTTCAGCTGTCTGTAGGTACTTATCCAATTTCGGATGGACCGTGGGCGCCGAGTGTTCGTTTGAGGTGAAAAGCAAAACAGAACGAAGGATCTCTAATTCGCGGGCTACGGCAATGGGTAGCTCTGGAGCGGTGTAAGAAATCCTGTCCGTAACAACGACCGTTTCGAGTTTATTTGCATAAGTTCGGAGGAACTGAAGATTCGTTGTCTTCCCTGAGAGCTTGAAAACCAATTTGCGGAGGAAGGCGACCACACTGATGAGATGGGATGCAACAAGCGACTTGTTATTGATCTTCGCATCCAACTGTTCGATGACGGTCATCAGAAGAGGACTCGGGTGCATGTCAAGGCGTTCTAGAGGCACGATGGCGGTGCCTGAGGATTGAATGAGCGCGTGCAGAGCCTCGACATATCGATAGGGTGTCTTGAGACAGCGTTGAACGCAATCGTCGAGGAACGTCACAACACCTTCAGTTTCGCCTTCGAAGATGGAAGTTTCGGGCCCAATGTGAACTGGCCGTTTCAGAGGAAGGACGTTTAACCATAATTCTGGTTCGTCCTTATCCTCTTGGAAAAGAATGCTCTGAGAAAGGATCCTTTGTAGAAGGGAGGAAATGGCACTTCGGATGGCCGGGATGGAAGCGGAAGACAAAGCAGAGAGTAGGATGTAGAAAGGCGTTTGTGATAATGATGCTGGGGGGAAACGACGTGAATGTCTGGAAAGCCAGAATAACTTAAAACCCACCTGTTTTGCCCGTCCACACGAATTGATCGCTGTACCTCAGAAGGCTCAGCACGTGAAGTTGTTGGACGCGGTAAAGCCGAGATGCAGCTTCGGTCTTCTCTTCATCCTCCGTTCCTTCTGCTGTCTTGTCCTGCGAAAAGATTTGCAAAAGCTTTCCAACATCGAAACGAACCTCAGCGACCACAGAGGGCAGGCAATGATGATATAACCATAATAATCGTTGTGCACTCTCAGCTAACAAGGCAATTTTGGTCGAATTAAATGGTGCCTTTGGATCGGTGTGCTTCTGTTGTGAAAATGCGACGATGACTTGGAAGTCCGGCACACGCCGCCGAACATCACGTTCCAGTTCCCGGCATCGTTTGAACCACTGTCCTTCCTCCTGGTCTTCTTCAAGAGAGATAGCGATTTTTTGAAATAGGTCTCGAACCGTCTGATATTTGACGAGACACCTTGCGAGAGCCAACGCTGTGCAGTGCTGGACCAACCCAGAAGGAGATTGTAAGCCCTTGGAGAAATTGTTTTTTGTGTTAACAGAAGGAAGGATGTTTTCCATTATAGTGGATAGTGGTGGAGGTGTTGGCTGATAGTGTTGGGTGTTTGGCAGATATAAATTTGATGTTGGGATCGGAAGCGAAATGATGCTTCCGAAAACAGCGATATTCGTTATCCATTTGGAAGAGAGACGAGGTTCTAATGTCAACGCTGCGGCCGACCAGTAGCTAGAGAAATATGAGACGACGATTGGAATAAAAGAACGAAATTTCTGTACCCGGATACAAGCTCGGGACATGCTCCCAGAATTTTAATTGCAAGTTCTTGTTGTCTAGAGTCTTCGTTGACTTTGAGGGTTTTGAGGATGTTGGAGAGGATTTTGTTGTAGATTTTGCCGTGTCTGGGTTTAGTATCGTCTTCGTCCTTTACAACGATGTCATCGGGGTCAGACTCTCGAGGGTACCATCCTCTATCTTTGAAGCATATTCCAGTACCCGGCCGCGTGCAGATGGCTAGCAGGAAATGATGAACAAGGTTTGCAGGAATATGATCCTGGTCTTCCCCTTCTGGGAGGGTACGTTCATACAGTTTCATGATCTTGATGGTCAAAAATGTCAACAACAAAAAGATGATACAAAAATAAAGATACGTACGTGTCCCAACGTGGTTTCACCGAAAAGTCCAACTTTCAATGTTCTTTTCACCTTAGCATCTGACCAAATCCCAGCCCAGCACACTTCCAGTATTTTCCTTGCGAAAGAATAGTGGTCTTGTCCAATACCCTTGAAGATTGCGAGAAAAGGTTCACGGTGCTGTTCCAAAAATGATGATTTCGTCTGTGTTGGATTGTCCACGTCCACGAAAGATAGCAAGAATTGTATGTAGAGAGTGCGAATATCTACATATAGATGTTAGCCAGGGATTGAATTTCTACGATTGTGGACGCGCCTGGTCGTATAAGGGGATCCGTATGATCCGTCTCGCCATGAGTTTTTCGACGCATGTTCAGTAATCTGGGTAGTGACTATGCGAAATGTGTTTAGCAAGATAAACAGAGGGAAAGCGAAACCATGAACCTTGATTTCCCAACCAAACCCTTCCAAGACGGCTTTGCGGTCCCGTCCACTCGCAAAAGAGGACATTACATTGAACAATTTCAATGTAACGATAATAAGCTCGTTGTTTGACCCTCCGATATACGAATTTAAATGACGCAGTCGGCTTGGGGTCAACAGCGATTTCATTATAGATTGTCCCAAGGCATGATTGTTGTAGTGCGCCGACAGCAATGAAAGGATGCAGGATATGATCGAGACAATAAGTGAAATAGTTCCTGACTCTCGCTTTCGATACATTAGAATAGAAGATCAACAGATAGAACAGAACATACCAGGGTTGCTTTGTCCCAAAGCATGAATAGGTCATATGCACCGATGGAGTTTTCCATCCATTCTTTGGCGATAGAAAGTCTCTCATCCTGAGGCTGGATAGTAGATTCTTGTGGTTTTATCGTCAACTGGTTTCGTAAAGAAGTGAGAGCTATTGATTACATTGGAAAAGCTTCAATAAAACAAGGTAGTTGGCCTACCCGAATTCAGTCCCTCCGTGGTTTCTGCGTGGAGTGCTGCCCGTATTTGTCCTGCATTCACGAATTTTGGTGTATTCTCAAGCCGAGGGCGTTTATTAGGACGTTCTGCGTATTTCGGGGGCATGATACGCCTTGTATCGTGAAGACGAGCTTCAGGACGAACTTTTGACGAACTTTTGAAAAGAAAAATAACAAATCAAATGGCGCCCAAAAGGGACAAAAGCTTCCGTTCGGGCTTTCAGTTCAATCACGTAATTGTGTGATCCGCAGCCGTGTGCCAAACAAATACTTATATCCCGGTCCCCATTTAGTTCAGACTCTTCAAACTCTTTCTTTCTTTCCCCCTTTGTTCATGGATCCTTCCTCGAGCACCGATTTTAATGACGAGATTGACGGTGAAGACGACGAAGTCGTGCTGATGGATCGCCGCATCAAATGTCCGATACACGACCATAGTCAGTATCCCGTTTTATCTCCCCTTTAATCACCCTGAAGAACCCTTTGTAGTCCCAATTTCTCCCAAGTTGGCCCAATTTATCGACACGTGGGTCTAGCTACTTAATTTCTACGAACATTGGCTAAAACAACGCGTCTAGGAGGCAATTCCAGAGGCTTAGAAGGATTAAACAGCTCGGGACCACAAGTTACGTCTGGCCAAGTGCTACCCACACCAGGTTCGAGCATTGTATAGGTGAGGCAACAGAATATCTTTCGAAAACACGCGTCTGAAACTTGCTTACCAAGGCGTTGCTCATTTGGCACGTTCTTTGGCGTCCCATTTGCAAAAAAGTCAACCTAGACTAGGTATAACGGAACGCGATGTCGAGTGTGTCGAGATTGCTGGCCTCTGTCATGACCTTGGACATGGCCCATGGAGTCATGTTTGGGATGGTCTCTTTATGCCAGCCGCTTTGTGAGTGAAATATTTATTTACTGGTTCCATTCTCGACCTCAACCTTCTTTAGGAAAGATCGCAAAGTAAAATGGACACACGAAGAGGGTTCGGAGTTGATGTTTGACGCACTCATCGAAGAGAACGGCATTCAATGTCCCGAAGAAGATCAAGCTTTCATAAAAGCTTTGATTGCTGGTGACCATTCTAGAACGTAAGTTGTCTTCTTCCTGTCTTTGTCCTCGCTGTTATTGAATGGAAGTTCTCAAGTCCTCACGAGAAGCCATTTCTCTTCGATATCGTTGCCAACAAGCGCAATGGATTTGATGTTGACAAGTGAGTTGATATCTCGGATTTTTGCCTGCCAGCACTCTAACTGACCCGAATTAGATTCGATTACATCCATCGCGATAGCCACATGACAGGCGACCGAATCTCTTTTTCCCTCACTCGGTTTGTCACCTTCCACGTCGCAAGTTAGGCTCTACTCATTATATCCTCAGTCTCATCGAATCTGCACGAGTGATTGACCATCAAATCTGCTACAATATCAAAGATGTCAACCATATCTATGATATCTGCGCGAACCGTTTCAAGTTGCATAAGATGGTCTATAACCACAAAGCAGGTTGGTGTTTTTTTTTTTTTTTTGAGCAGGAATTATGCTTAATGCATCTCCGACAGCAAAGGCGATCGAATATATGATTATCGATGCTCTGTTGAGCGCAGAACCTTATATGCAATTTGCAAACCGGGTTTTCGACAAGGAGCAATACATATTCCTCACAGATGACATCATGCCCCAGATTGAAGCAAGCACAGCACCGGTCAGTTATTCTTCCATCTTTTCCCGTTCCACTCCATTAATCAATATCTGGGGTTGTAGGAACTTGCAGAAGCACGGTCAATCTTAAGGCGCATTCACACTCGCGACCTCTACAAATGCGTAGATTACAAGGTCGCCGAATGGAGTTTACATGAAGTCTTTAGAGAACATGTAACGCCAGCACGCATTGTGGAAGCCGTTCGAGCTTTGAACATGGACGTCCCCCCTCTCATTGAGAGATCCGACTCTTCGTCTTCAGTCTCCACCTTGGAAGATGAGGAGACACTCCAGGTCGGCGATGTCATCGTTGATTTCTCGGTAATGCACCATGGAATGAAGGAACGCAACCCATTGGATTACGTCAAATTCTACGGCAAGAGGACTCCTAAAAGTGTGTGGCCTCCTTCACTTGTAACTTTCCTTTTTTTTACAACTTCCTTATAGCTAGCATGGGGGCTGGTCCTGGGACCATGTCCAACCTCCTACCCGCGTGTTTCGCAGAAGTACTCTTGCGCGTCTACACCCGCAAACAGAAATTCTATGGGCTCGTACAAGCAGGCTATCGTGCCCTCCTTGCGGAACTTTCACTTCAAGCTTCCCAACCTGCCGACGGCTCACACATCGCCGCCGCCACCTCATCCACTCCACCTAATAGTAATAACACAGCACTAGTCCCGTCTATCACCATCGTTCCAACCGTCACTCCACCTTTAACCGATTCCGAAGAGGCACCATCCACACCCAAACCCCATTCCCGCAGTGCGAGCTTCACCCTTCCTCCTGGCACTACTGGCACTGGGAGTGGCAATGCAGTGACCCCGTTCTCCAACAACGAATTCACGACTGTGCCAGCTTCCTTCGCACCGGCTAGTCCAACTCAGGCTGGGAAAGCGAAGGGGAGGAAGAGGTCAAGGGACGAGACGACAACCGCGGCCACTTCGACTCTCAAGAAACGAAAGGCTTGAAAGTTTTGAAAACTGCCCTTTGAACCAAACCTAAAAGGGAGAATCAAAACTTCAAGGCGCTTTCCGTTTTACCCATTTTTTCTGCGCTGGTTTTTTTTCCCTATTCTTGATTCTTGTGGGATAGATACCTTCCTTCGACATGTCATTATTCTTTTTTTCTTTTTGTTCTTCGTTCTTCAACCTTCCAGATTCAAGTTTAGCTTCAGCAGGAACCCAACCCATAGACAGTCCATTCAGCGCCCAGCATTACAATTCGGATAATTGGCCTCATCATCATGCACACCGTACACTTCATCTTTCTTGTATCATACCAGACACACACACATCCTATCTACCTGTATCATTCCATAGCATCCCATATTTCCTGTCGTTTGAGGCATTAATTTTTGTCCCATGTGCCATTTCTTCATATCCCATATCACATACTTGCCTGGTCGTGGTATTACTTACTGGTAGCCACGTAGTATACTGTACATAGCGTTTTTTTGAATGACTATTCGTCCTTAATTGTGGTCTTGAACGTGAGTTCGAACTTTGGGAAGTCAAGACTGAAAATCATTGACACGTTGACATAAAATACACGACTAGGATTACAGAGGAAATCCTATATTCCGAAATAAATAACCGACTCTTAACCATGGGCATAGGAGATTCAAACGATCATCTATGTGGCACAATACCTGCGGACGACTTCCACCAAAGGTTCTGTGTATCTCTCCTCGTCAAAGATCACAGCATGATCCAACTTTGGATTGAACAGCACTTCCAAAACCCCGCTATGCCCCCTTCTAGACCTGGCATCCAAACCATCTGAAAGCTCGGGAGGACTCGGATAGTCAGCCAGAATTCTGACCACTTCTGCTTCCTCTGTATCCTCGCTGGGTGTAGTAGTAAATTCACCAACCCATCTCTCCTCCCAGCGTTCCTCACGCGTCAGGTATCTCCGAATGACTTCAGAGGGTACAATCTGATCCATCCCTCCCAAGACCACCGCCATATTCCGACCGCTCTGAAATTGCGGGCCTGGCGCACACGAAGACGACCCACGCACGAATCCAGCGACTTCCTGTCTCCAGATCCCTCCCTCCGCCCAAAAGAACGCCCTGCACAACGTCCTCGCCACGTCGGCGTCTCGGCTTGCGAAGTACCATAGCTGCCATGCTGAGGCGGAGGAATACCATGCTGGTTTGTCGGGCTGGATTTGTTTGGATGTATGGAGTGGGAGAGGCGCGGGTGCGCCGTTGTGACTGGAAGCCGTCGCCGACGACTCTAGATCCAGAGTGACGCTACCGAGTTTGCGCGGACATACCGTGCTGGGCTCGCGGTAGAGGAAGTTGTGGGCGACAGTTGGATCAGATAGAAGGATGGGTATCGGGTCGACCAGAACCATATGAGCAATTTTGTCAGCGAGTCCGAGATTGGTATCAGGTGGGTTGCCTTGGTGAATCAAAAGATCCGCATCCACGCACATCCTGACGATCCATCCAGCCACGAAGGTGCCGTAGGAATGGGCAACAAGGACGACCTTATTCCAACCTGTCCCTGAGACAAGCCGAGTGGTTTCGTCGTTGGTGTGTATTTGGAGAGATTCCAGGATGAGATCCAGAGAGCGCAGCATGTCAGTGCTCTGTGGGACCGAGGAGGGAGTCATGTGCATGCTTATGGGCAGGAGTTCTGGGAGAAGGACGCCTACGTCCCCACCGACATCTGGAAAGATTTTGCGGATGAATGGGATGTATGGGAATAGTCCGATCTACAAGAACATAAACTGAATAAAAGGCTTTTTTTTTAAAAATGCAAAAACTCACTCCGATACCATGTAGAAAAACAACGGGCAGTTTAGTTGTTGATCGATGCGGGCGAAACCAGTATGGAACAAAAACACCTGGCGGTGCGTAGCGTGACGCGCCAGGCAGGAGTGAAAGGATGGGACGTGGGGGAAAACAAAGCCGATATTCGGAAGCACGAGGTACGTAGTGTCTAAAACCCAAAGCGAGGAGAAATGTAGTGGTATATGTGTCGACGAGACATACAATCTTGGTGTAACGTGTGTGAATTTGGTGTCAACGCCAACGAGAAAAGGACGGCCTACCAGATACCAGAGCAAAGGCCGATGCAGCATCTGCACGGGGTCGAGTGTGATACGCATGCTTTTCACTTTAGGATTTTGTTTCCCTAAAATGTTCCATGTCGACGCCTCGTCTCCTCTAATCTCATCTTCCCGCCTTGCCCTCAATTTGTGGCCGAGAACCTGCTCAATCCTCTCGATATAACCATCCATTTCTCGCCGCAGATCATCGTCGTCTAGATCCAAACGTCCTTCTTCGCGAGACGTCGAGAATAACGCCCATAAAATCCAGTCGACTGCTTCTTCTCGTGTAGGTGTCGAGTTTGCTGGGAGAAACCAGCCTGTTGGGTATGGTTTGATTGAACTAGGAGCCTCGAGACATTTCTCGAAGATACGCTGTCTCTGTTCCAGTGAAAGCGATGGTGCTCGATGTGCTGGTGGCTAGAAGACTTTTGAATAAAGTCAAGGGTTTGAATCATATTCAACTCACTGCCTGAAGCCGCCTTCGCCTTGGAAAATAAATAAATAGACAGAAGGCTGCTTCGGCAGCTGTGTAGACTGTCAAAGGGGCGTTATACAACGCAGGAAGTCCAAACAGGTTCAAGAAACCGCATGGCGTATAGAGCACACAAAGAGGAGCGATGAGGCGAAGGGTAGATATGCCAAGTCTGATTGCCAGATAGTCTAATAGACTGTTTTTTATCATCAAATTCGTGGATATAAAAAACCCGTCCGAAATGTGATGGTGGGAGGAAGTCAACCTGTTCGTGGGTAGAAAACTCAAAAAACTTGGTTTGTTTTATACTTCCATCTTCTTATTTTCAACAGACTCGAACTTGGTCTTTTACCATGTCCACCACAGGTCTTTATTCTTCTTATACCTCTTTAAACTGAGCTAAAAGTGTTTCTAGATCCACGAAAGCAGCGTCGCCTCGATTCAGAGATTGAGTCTGTACGCGACGCGCTTCGCAACCTTGTCGCGCAAAGAAATTCACTTTCTTCAGTTTCGAAACTGCCAGTGGAGATTCTAGCGACGATATTCCGGATGGACCAACAGTCAGAATTGGCTTTAGACGATAGAGGGATCAATTGGATGCGGGTGAGCCACGTCTGTAGGCAGTGGCGACAAATTGCCCTCAATATGCCGCAATTCTGGTCGCATATCAACTTTCGGCACCCTTTGTGGACCGAGGAGATGGTCAAGAGAACTCAGAATCTTGGTTTCATTATCAACATACGGTCGGACCCAGCACTGCGCCATTCCATTTTGGATTGGGGCCGTAAACTACAATTTATTCGAAGATTCCTCAGACATCATATGGACCGTATTCAGGAGATCAACGTCGACGTTTCCCCTGTGGAGGTCCTCTATATTCTGCAGTTTCTTTTCCGACCATTCCATGGCGAATTTACCAAAAACGCGCCTCAATTACAGGCCATTCGCCTTCCTGACTCCGTACTTCGAAACATAGATCCAATCCCGTATCTCGAAGCATTTTTTGTCCGCGCAAACAATTTGAAGGTTCTTGAAGTCAGCTGCACTAGAAACTGGGGTTCCAGGTTATTCACCAATCTATCTCGTCTCAAAGTTGTGAATCCGAAAGGCTTTGGCAGACCCAGCCAGGACCCGTTCCTTAGTGCGCTTGAACGCATGCCACAGTTAAAAACCCTGCACTTACAAGGAGAGGTTCTGCCCCTCTTTCCTCTGGTCACTTCCCAGGAGGGACGTAGGCCAGTTCTCCTCCCACAACTTCGTTTTTTGACTGTGGAAGACAGCGCCTCACTCATCCCAAATTTCCTGGAATCTATCAAATTGGACTCTCCCTTTGTTGTCAGCATTCGGCACAATGATCCAACTACAGATTATGCTGACGTCTTGAACACCATCTCCCTTCTTCCCTCCACACACTCGTCTATCGTTCGCGGATTGCGCTTCGATCTTTCCATGACTACTTTGATGTCAAGTCTGAGTCATAACATTCAATTGGAAATCGAGACTTGGCACAGAGTCCCATCTGCATCAGCCTTAGAAAACCATTACGGCGTGAATCCCTTCGTAGGCGATCCTTTTCTTGCCCTTGGTTTGTCCTGGTGGGCAACCATCGACCCTATGGAAGAAGCCAAGCAAACCCAAACCGTACTCTCCCATTTTTGCGACACAGTACCCTGCAAAAATCTTTTTGTTCTATCACTTACGTCCAGCGAGCTCGACAGCGAGTTGCCTGAGATCAATAGTTCCCATTTCAGGTCATTCCTCGGCGCGCAGCCAGACCTGCATACCGTCTTCGTATCTGGCAACATCCTCACCGCGCTACTCACTTGGCTCGATCCTCGCCCCAAAAAAACATCACCCACAATGGCAGTTCAGCACAGTGACAACAACCAGGAGGCTGCTATGTTGATATCATTTCCCAGCTTGCGTCATCTCTCCGTTTCATCTTTCGATTTTTCCGAAGGCTCTTTGAACCTATTTGATTGCCTATTTTCACGAATGGAATGCGGTCATAAATTGGAGACGCTCACAATCTCCGATTGCGAGGGATTGGATGATGGTAAACTGATAGAAAAGCTAGATAAAGTTGCGAATCATCTTACATGGGATCGGTGGCAACTGCCCCGCTTTTCGTTTTAGTGATCAATATCTCTCTCAGTACAGAAAAAAACCGCCGTCGCATGCAGCATAGGTGTAGATTCTTTGGCATCAAAAATTACATAGTACGTAGTGTATAGTCTGATCGTTACCCCACCGTTTACATTACATCAGTCTTCTTCGAAGCTCTTGGAATCCGTTGTACTCTGCAGTTCAATTTCCGGCCGTTCGTCTTCGATTGGTTTCCGTGATCCGTGCCCCACAAGCCCCAAAAAGCCCTTGAAGCCTCCGGGATGTGGATCATGATCCAAATGAGCCGTCGACCTCTTGTTCTTCCACCGTTTCGAGTTCATGTTTTTATCTTCCTTATTCCTGACACGTGTAGACGTGCTTCTCTCCCTCTCCCTGCCCCGCCGTTCCATCGCAACTTCAACCACTTCCTGCCCTGCCCTTTTCCCTGAATCACCACCCTTCCCAGTGTCGATCGGCACAGGCAATGACATTTCAGCTTCAAAAACGCGCCCAGTTGCCGAACCTGCTTGTATCAAAGCCTGCACGGCGTTCTGAGGCGATCCGTACGACCTGAGCGTCCGTATGATTAATGCAAGTTTGATCATGCCCAGGGCGAAGACAACTGTGATGGCAATACGAGGTCCTAGAATAGCTCGTGTTCCAAGTGGAGGTCGCGTGTCTGGATCTGCTACAGAGCCTGTGCGCCATACGAAAGACAAGATCGAGGAAAGAAAGAAGAGCATGGCCCTACATAAATTTATGTCAGACTTTGCTCTTGTATTCAAAAAGATTATGATATGAACCATGCCATCCATACTGCAGGTGTAGCGAGGAGCACCCATACGTTCCACCAGATCAATGTTCTAGTCTTCTGCGCCTCCTAATTTTCTTCGTGAGTGTAATGTTTTTTGAAAAAGAAAAAAAAAGCATACCTCTGCCCATCTGGAGGCGTGGAACATACTACGCATGGTGCCGAAACGAACTATGTATATGCATCCGTACGAAAGACTCATTAAAGCACAGATAAGCGATACAAGAGCAAGCGTTCTTGTCAGTGGATCAGTAGCAGCTTGAGGAATCTGGAAGGTCGTAAGTATGGCACTACATATATAGAAAAGAGGATTAGCTAAAAGAACACAAAAAAATGAGGGAGCAGAAGGATCAGAACAACTTACGAGGCCAGCAAAGCAGACACGAGATTCAGAGTCTTCCATTCTTTCAACAGCGAATCTATGAAAGCCTCCCAGGAATGCTTGAACCTCACCAAAGCCGGAGAAACGACAGCTGGTGTCCACTCGTCTGGGAAAGGAAGAGGTATTTGCATCATCGCCCCAGCAGGGGCCGCACTGATCTGTGCGGAAAGTCCAATGCCGGATACAGCACCTGGAGAAAGTGTCGTGGTTGGTGCATGAGATGTTTGGCCTCCACGTTGATGTTGTTGATGATGCCGTGCTTGTGCAGCACCTTCAGGATCCCAGATACCTCCATCGCCTACAACGGCTGGATGGTTATGAGGTCGCTGGCCACGGGCACTCCCACACGTAGTATTGATCATCCTCTGTATATCCGGCTTGCTGACTTCGGCATCCTCAAAAATACGGGCGACTCGGGTAAAATACATCGCAGGTAGTCTGAGGAGGAGGTTCAGATACAATTCTCGAGGCAAGATGTCTGTGACAAATAGACGTGCATCCTTATAGAAAGACTGCAATGAGTCGACTGGAAGAATGTCGTCACAGTCGTATGCCCCGCTAGATGTTGATCCACCTGCTTCGACGTCCTGAGGGTCATGATGAGACGACAGGCCGCAGAATGGAAATCGACCAAGCTTGAATGGGTCAATGGGAATAAATGGTTCTTCTGTATTCTGTTTCCCGCGATGAAAGCCAGAGGACCATTGGTGTAGCATTCGAAGAGGAGAAGCAGCTCGGGACTTTGATTGTGATGGAGAACGCGAGTTCAAATGGTGCTTCGAATGGTCCTTAGAATGACGATCATGTAAAGGTGATTCGCGATGGGGAGGCGAGGAAGGCGGAGGTGGGTCGCTCTTGTGTGCTATCCTTGAAATTGCTGATGGCCAATGAATAAGCAATTTTTGAAGAAAAAAATAAATCTTTGGAGTTCAGCTCACCTTGTCCTACGCTACGCATGGTGGGCAACGAAGCACGATCACTTTCTGAGGAAACTCGCGGCCTGGGTGTATTCTTGCCGGAGGAGCCATATTCTGGTGTATCAGGCTCCCTTGGATGGGATATATGCTTGTTGGGCGGGGTTGTCCATGAATAGCTCAACGTAGGGAGGTCGTAATCAGCAGCAGCCTGTTTCGATGTTGAAGCATCGAGGCTCCGCCGCCATCCTCGTTTGACATTGCTCCCCCCAGGTCTCGCAGACATAAAACCGAAGTTCACGCTGGGAATGGCGTTGGATGGAGGCAATGCAGATAATTTGTCGGATGTCGTTAACTTTGAAGATGATTTCGTATTTTGTGATTCAACTGTACCCAAATATGAAAGATTAGCCCGTAGTCACGAAAGGAGCGATCGGAGTTGTTATTTACCGGGACTTATGTCTGCTGAAGGGGGCTCGACTGTCAATGGTTCTGAATAGTGAAAAAAGTTAGTTAGTAATAAGATATGCCTTGTAAGGAAACATACCTGGAGTCAGACTTGACGAAGAATCCGCCACCATTTCGGGTAAATCATCCATGGAGGGAAATGGTATGGAATCTTCTGATATCTTGGAGCTCTGCATAGATCCCTGAACTTTGTCGGTTGGAGAAAATAGGGATTGTAAATGCGATTCTTCCTAATCCTGCGAAAGGCGGCGTGGGTTAAATAGGACGGAGACAACGATTCTCGAGTCATGAGCTGGTGCTTTATATAGTTGGGACTTTGGCATATTGGCAAGTAGGGTCGCTTCCCAATGCCAGAATCCCATTACATGGCGTGGGGACTCATACAGTGTGTACCCGACGTGGGTGTCTCGTTGTGGGTATTGCGCCGTTGCTGCTGTGCACTTTTCCAGAGGAGTGAGCAGCGGGCTGCAATGGCTGCTTCGCTAGGAAGTCTTCTTTTGGTATTTTGCCAGGCAGTGCACTTCAGTGTGTGGGAGGGAAGAAAACGCGATCTGTCACGCGTTGTCACACACTTTCAGGTCAGAGAACGTGACAAGGCGTGACACTCTGTTTATGAAAAAAATATAAATATTGTGGTCAGAAAAGCCGACAAGTCATTTGGAGTGAAAATGATGTAAGAATGCAATGTAGTATAGATTGTGGAAGAATGAGATGACGCATAGACCAAAACACACCGGCCTCCCCAACTCGAGTGTCGTCAAGGCTCACTCAATCCTTCCACGCAACCAGCTCAACAATCCTTTCGTGCCCTCTCTTTCCCATACACGTCTTTGAGGAACCCGGAACCTAGATACACAGCTTGAGCGAAAAGGAAAAATGACAATACAGAAAAAGAAATCGCTTACACATTCCCATCCACCAAGAACACATCCAGAGGAAGGAGACCCAGCTCTGGTGGGATCTTCCCGATCTCATTATCCCTCAGATCCAATTCCTCCATCTTCCATGCTGGCACCTCCCGGTTCCCCTTGAACGCCGTTGCCAACTCCAAGAATCCGTCCAAATATGAAATCCGATTACCTCTCAACCGTAGATGTCGAAGCCCTTTTCTATGCGGCGAGGTCAAGATCAAGTTGGACAGCGCATCAGGTGTGAGAGAGGCACTGGTAAGCCCATTGTACGAGAGGTTTAGTGTTCGCAGGCTTGGGAAGAGCTTGCTCAGAGTCGGGATAATGAGTTCACTCGAGCGAGGTGGCGTGCTATCCCCCGATTCCGAGTTCGCGTGATATACCATAACAGAGTCGCTGAGATTACATCCCTCCAAATCCAACTCCTCAAGGTTTGGCAAAAATCCACTTATCACGTCCGGGAATGCAGGGAGCGCAAATGTTCTGTCCGCACGTCTGTTCGCCAGGACAAGGACACGTAGTGAATCAGCGAATGGCTGCGCGATGATGACGGACAAAGGTAACGTCGGAGTCGGGACATTGAGGTCACCTGTACGAGGCGCCATGGGTCCCTTCGAGAACGACGCCGCAGAGGGAGTAGCCACAGAAAACGCTCGAGAGTGACCAGCTGCCTTTGTCGGTGGTGGTGCAGAAGGCGGAAGGCGGAGTGTTTTTGTATCTTGTGCATAATACTGTGGACTGCTCAGGCCAGATAAAGACGATGAGGCTTTGTTTGGCGATGCGGGGGAGGAAGATCCATCAGCATGTTCAACAATAGCTTCTTCTTCAGCCTTTGCCTGCGCAGCAAGGGCAGCGGCGGCTCTTGCGCGACGCCTGCCGCCTTCTGTGAGCAAGCCCTGTTCGGCCTCAATTTCCCAAGCCTCCTTCACCACTTCTTTTGGCGTCGGCTTGGCGGGTGCAGGTTTTGTCTGAACATTCGGCTTGCTGTTGCTAGTAGAAGGAGAAGGTGATGCCTCTGGTATTTTTTTGGGCGGAGAAGCGGGTAGAAGCCAATCATCGTCCAAAGGTTTTTGTGCAGCTAAAACCTGTCTCGCCGCAGTTCGTCGCTCAAGCTCCAATTCCCAGGGTTCTTTGGCTACTTGTTTCCCTACAAGAACACGAGTGGTACCTTCCAGAGGGTCTCCAGTCGAAAAGTCAAAGTCCAAGTCCTGCTTCATGTCCTGCAAAGCAAGTTTGACCGGGTCCAATGTGACTTGTGTCTCTGAGAGATCCAACAAGCATAGGCTGACGAACGGTGTTGTCGCAGAAAATAGAGATGGTGGAAATGATTCATCGCCGATAGTTGCTTTATGGAGCTTGAATTCTTTCAATTTTTTGAGAGACCCCGCGTTGCGCATGAGCTTCTGGGATTGACCAAGTGGGTTTTCTGAAAGATCCAACTTGATTAAAGACACTGGTAGTGAATCGTGGATGAATTCCGCAGAGATGTTGTTGTGGGATGCATCTAGGGTGAGAAGATGAGGTAGAGGTGTGGTGGCATGCTCCACGACAGGTGTGAAGAAACCACCACTCGAATGTTGTCGTGCTCCATTTCCGGTTGTGCCTTGGAAAGGGGCATTGAACGCAAGAGCTGTCAGAGCATTATGGGATACATTCAAAGTTGTCAGGTGAGGAAGAGAGTATATCTTGTCGGGTAGTGATGTAAGGGCATTGTCAGACAGGTCGAGGATAGTCAAAGACGTCAAGTCAGAAAAGGTTTTTGGCAGAGATGTTATTTTGTTTTTGTGCAACTAGGTAGAAGGAAAATCAATCAACTATTTGTTTCTTCGAATCGATGGGAATAGGGACGGGTCACCACTTACGTCTACGGTTTTGAGGGAACCGAACAAAGAAATTTCGTGCTGAATTTCCTGGATATCATTGTTCCATGCTTTCAACACGGTCAGATCCTGGGCTTCAAACCATGCCGGGTTATTGCCCCCTCTGCGATTTCTTTTCGGCTCAGATGGCGGTAGTTCAGGTTCATTGGGCACTGATTTCAGAGGGTCGGGTGTTAAATTGAGGTGGATCTCAAACAAAGCCGAGGGTAAACAGGGTAAGGATCGAGTGGCAAGGTTGAGAGACCCTTTCCTTATTGCTTAAGTTTAGTACTAAGAAGAAACTGTATGTAACGGCTCACCTGTGCTTCTGGCTTGCTCAATGGCATCACGAAGAGAAAGTCTCCCAAGGAGGTCTTCCTCCTCTTGAACCTTGTTCGAAGTTTCTGGTAGAGAATCTGCAAGAGAGCCAATATCGGACAGTCCACCAGACTCTCCCTTCATTGCTTTCTTAGCTTCAGCTCGCTTCAAAGCGATGGCCTCCTTGATGCTCAACGTGGGAGCAGCATCCTGTGCCGGAGGCTCTTTTGAGACAGATGACTTGGGTTTCGTGGGCGTCGCGGATCTAATTGGCGGTTGAGTTCTCGCAGGTGTTCCAACAGGTGACCTTGGGGTTGCAATTCTTGACTTTCCAGGGGTCGACGGTGGCTTCAAAGATGGTCGAGACGACGAAGGCTGTGGAATCCGCGACATTTTAGAGATTTCACGGAGAAATCAGTATACAATTTGAGATATAGTGGTGATTATGAAGAGGATTGGAAGTAGTTCAAGGCAGGAGAGTCGCGAGGTCGTAAATATTTGCCTCAATGTGATCACGCATCAATCCGCCGCCCCTAAAGGAGCTGATCCAGATTTCAGACATGACCCTGATTTTGCCCTGATTTTTGTGGTTCTGAACCGGGGACAACATCCTCCTGGCTGAAGAGAAGATAATAAGACACGTATCGACCATCTATATGAGAGAGCATCGTCTACAAAAGTTATCAACAAGTAGGCCGGGATGGATTTTGTCATGTGTGATGACCGTTTTAGGAACTTCTTTCCACATTTGGATATCGGAGGCAAAAACTTGGCGTTGAAATTGTCTCCTCAAATAAAGTCAACCTAAGTCAACACGACAAAAACTAATTAATTTGAATTTATTTCATTAGAGGTAATTATGAGCTGTATGCAACTTATTGTCGCACCCAGAGTTAAGTTGGAGAAGACGGGTTTGCAGATGTTCCCATTGAGTTAGGGACCTGGGTTTATTATGGTCTGCAGCGTTCCACGTAAATGTACCTCAGCGCTATATCTAATTTTACTGGAGAATCTTGAACGTGAAGTCGAATGAATAAATTTCTCAGCGCAAATAAGAAAATGTATGATAATACTACTTATGATTAGTCTTGAGCCGGACGGACATTTTCAAGACATCTGAATGGTTAACAACAAATTATGATTTGTGCCAAATTCGTGCACATATATACTACAGAGCACATCTAGTGACACAAATCTCCAAACTTTAGTTCAATTTCTCGAATTCTGGAGTTCCAAGATTCGGACAAGCCAAGCAACTATTTGTTCTCGGAGCGCCCGGGCCACAACAACCGGAAGCGGCAAGCTTCCAAGTTCAGGCCGGGCAACCGCTCTCACGATTACTTGGCTGATACCTCCATAGACCTCCATCCAACCCTTTGGACTTGCAAGCTCGCCGTGTTCTCTCAATATAGTGGACGGGTATGCCGATCATTGGCAAGAAGGAGCCACCTCCCCACCAACCTTTGTACTACAAAAACCTCAAAGAATTTGATAGTTGGTCCCCAGGAAAATCAGAAAAAAGACATGATGGAATAGTGAAGTATACCCCCCGGAAACCTGGTCCAGAATCCTTGAAAAGAGGAAAGCTCCTGGTAAGTTCTTCACATTTGCATCAAAGTCTGCTGCTGCTGATATTTCCCATCAGGTTTGCCATGATTATAAGGTGATCTCAGCAAGATCGAACTCTGGATATCAGATACAGAGCTAGAGTTCCCTTAGGGTGGCTATACCGAGAGCAACTTCGCTCGATCTTATACGTTTAACTTCTGGTCCAGTTGCGACATCTTTATCTAGTATGTTCTATGTTCAAATCCAAGAGCATCAAGCCGATGCCTTGACCACAGCTTTTCTCATCATAGGGTCACGATTCCACCTCCAGGATGGATTTCTGCCGCTCATAGACAAGGCGTCAAGATGCTTGGTACACTGTATGTTTCCCAAAGACATCCTTGTTTTTTTCTTTTGTCTTTACGCATTATACTAGGATATTCGAGCCTCCGGAAGGTGGAGAGGAAGATTGCCTTCGTATTACAGTCGGAAAAATTCCCAGATCGAAGACAGGACAAGTAGAGTCCATGCACAAGCCGCTCTCCCTTCCATTCTCCCCCCACTATGCGACCGTTCTGGCTGAATTGGCCCGAGAACGAGGGTTCGATGGATACTTACTAAACTTTGAATGTGCGCTCAGTGGTGGTCCTGAGCAAATGCGAGATATAGCGGCATGGATTACGGTGCTACAATCCGAAATTTTGGATAAAGTTGGCCCTCATGGAGAAACCATATGGTATCTCCTTTCACATTCCTTCAATTTACTTTGCTAATTTCTCTTCTTATAGGTATGACAGCGTCATCATCGATGGCAGACTAGCTTGGCAGGATCGACTGAACAGTCTCAACCTGCCTTTCTTCTTATCATCATCAGGACTTTTCTCAAATTATACGGTGACTTCGATTCTGTTCAAAAGTTTCAAGAGCCTAATCTTTGTGCCGTAGTGGAGGACAGACTATCCATCTTTGACTGCACAGTACTTCCTCAGTCTTGACCCAGCCCTCGTCGGAAACACTGCAGACTCTTATTCTCATCAAACACCGAAGACTTTGCAACACATCTACATGGGTGTCGACGTCTGGGGTCGTGGGTCGCACGGCGGTGGTGGTTTTGGATGCTATAGAGCCCTCAGCCACATCGCTCCAGAGTCACTTGGATTGAGTGTCGCTCTTTTCGGCCAAGGCTGGACTTGGGAAAGCGAGCAAGACAAGCCCGGTTGGACCTGGGACTCTTGGTGGGAGTACGACAAAAAGCTCTGGGTGGGGCCCGTCGAAGGCACCGTCGAAGTTCCGGACGCCCCACGCAGGCGCGGCGAGCCGGAATGTCCACATGGCCCATTTGTACCCATCTCCTCTTTCTTCTCCAAACTCCCCCCGCCGGATCCTGCGGACCTCCCCTTCTACACTTCCTTCTGCCCTGGGACTGGACGCTCCTGGTTCGTACAAGGAACTGCAGTACATAACGCCGGTCCGAATGGATGGACCGACGTGGACAAGCAAACCAGCGTTGGGGATTTGTTATGGCCGTGTCCGAAGCTGTTCTGGGAAGATGATCGTCAAGATCTGATTCCGAAGGCCCTGTCTGCACTATCCATGGACGATGCCTGGAATGGTGGCAATTCTGTCACCATCACCATTTCATCCCCCGGTTCAAACCACGAAACCGCAGCGTATCAGCCATTCTGGCTTCCGATCCAATCCTTGAGCTTGACACCTCATAGACCTTATAAAGCAAGCGTCGTATACAAACTCGATCACACCACTCTGGCCAATATCGAAACCGAGTTTGCATTTGCTGTCAGAGCTCTTCCTGGTTCCGATGAGGAATTGGAGTGTAACGTGATATCGACAACATCCAAAGAACTTCCAAATGGGTGGAGCCAAATAACGATCCAGTTCAACACATCTGCGATCGACGGGACGACTCCACCCCCCACCAACGTTGCAATTGGCCTAGTCGTTGCAATGCTGATCGATGATCCCACCCAGGCGTTTCAATTTCGTTTCCTGATCGGCCAAATAAGCGTAACGCCCGTTCGACCACCATCTTACGCTGAAGAGGATCCCATCATCCTGTGGGCTGATTCTGTTACAAAAACATCTCAAGATCAAGGGCTTACTGTAGTAAGCTTGATCTGGGAAATAGCAGCCACTTTCCCAGCACTCCAAGGATTGGCCATCAAAACCCCAGACGACCCAGTATCAGCATGGAACGGCCAGCCCACTCTCAAATGGTTCCCGACCTTCCTCTATTTCAACATCTACGCACAGCCTTTCATCGATGACTTCAAAATTGGGCCTGTCGATAAGGCTGTCTGGATCGGTACCTCCGGATGGGACGGCCAGAAAAACGGCTTTGATGTGCTTTACGAAAATCTTCCTTTCGACTCCTCGTCCAACAAGAAAGTCAGATTCTATATCCAAGGTGTCGACGATCGTGGTGAGGTGTTGAAATGGGACAGATGTGCTTTTGTAGACGTGGCCGTTTGAAAGATACCCAACTTGTGTGGACTTGAAGCTTGAAGAAGAAATAAAATCGTGAATGCATACGTAAATTCTTTTGAAAACAATGTACATGATATAAATGTGTTATACAGGTTGTTCCTTGGATCCATCCGTTTCTAGTTCGTGGTTAGTTCGTTCAAGGCTTATCCCGGAAGCCCATGAGATATTGCATGATTTGGAAGGCCGCCTATAAGCAACATGTTAGACGATGCGATAATACTCATGAACGAAAACAGAAAACTCACCACAGGCGAAAATTGTGGCACCCTGAAACGAATTGAAAAAGAATGATCAGATACGAGTCCCAAATGCAAACCAAAAAGAAAGGGATGTACATATGGCCACTGAGCTCCACTTCGAAATAGGTCAGACCACGCTCGGTGTGGGTCGTACCAAGGGCACCAACTCCATCGACGATGAAGCTATCATTGGCAATCGGTGTTTGGAACCCTTGCATGCCATTCCATGTCATACTAGTGATCAAAAATCCAGTCAGCATTCTCAAAAGAAAACAAATGACAAGACACTAAAGACATACTTTTGGAGGACAATCCTCGTACCCTCTGCAATGAGAATAAAGTCAGCCAGGCCGTGGACGATGACAGTCCTGTTGTTCTTCTCGATAACGCTGGGAAGGACGGTGAAAGCAGGAGGGAGACTGTGATCTCCGCTTGGGAATACGTCTATTTCAGAACATTCTTCCCAGTTGACGTTCAGTGGTGCATGGATTGCCTTTTTCACGTCTGTGCGATTGAAGTAAAGAGGTGTCTGGGCCTGGGGGAAGGAGCCACTGTAAAATAAAGAAAAAAGGAGAGTCAACTTTTTTTTTTTCAGATGACTCTAGGCATCACATGAAAACTCACGGGAACCCAAGAACATCCCAAAGGATAGGGAAAGTATCGAAGATACGGTAAATGTTGAAAGCAGGGTTGACCAGAAGTGCGGCGTTGAAGATGGTATCCCAGATATCACATCCCTTCGATGTCTTTGTTTTTCCTCCGGGAAGAGGCAACAGTCCTTGAGGAGGGTATTTGACATATTTGTCCATGTATCCAGTGTAATTGCATTTAGCTTCGAGTTGATCTAGTTCTGCCATGAAGGTTTGGCTTGGATACTCAGATTAGGAGGAGTTTGAGAGAAGAGAAAGGTTGGTTGAACTTACTTGAAAGAAAATACATTTTGGTACTTCTTGACGAAATTCACGGCTGGAATCTGTTCCTGGACGATGTCGAAAGAAAGGGATGCTGAACAGACAAATATTATACATTGCGATTGTTGGAAACGCAAGGGTACTACTCACGATCGGAAATCCACATTCCTTGCAAGTTGAGGTCGAGCAATGTTGGATTTTCATAGATGTAGTTGGCAATGTCTAAAAAGTTAAATTCGGAGTCAGATACATTATGGATAACAGAAAAGAAAAAAAACTCACAAGGTACATAAGTTCCTGCATACTAAAGAGAACAAATGTGAATTAATGAATATGACAGGACATTCCGACTGAAGGTCTTACACTTTCTCCGGTGAGGTACAGCTTCTTGTTTTTCAACTCGGGGAAAACGATCAAGAACTGTTGCAAGAAGCCGACTAATTGCGCAGCAAGGTCATCTTCGTTCTACAATTTTTCAAAGAAACATTATCAGAACCTCCATCCATCCTAGTTCCCATATAAAAAAAGAAGCGCACTTTGATGTTGGGCTTTCCTTGGGAGAAACCAGTCCCAACGGGTTGCTCGACGAATAATATGCTGGAGAGGTTGGTCCAACTGAATTCATTTGGCGTTGGCTTAGCCTGGCCGACGCTCCAGGAGAATGGCTATTCAAAATGAACAAAAAAAACAAACAAGCACACCCCCCACTCGATCAGCTGAGTGCTGACGTGGAAAAACAAAAGAATCGCCGCACCCCATTTTCTTGCAGAAGACCTTCAAGTGAGGAACATCCGGGACCGCCGTTAGTCCTATTTATGGAACAAGTTAACACACTATCTCCTCTTCGACATAACTGTCAGATTTTCTGCCCACCAGAAAATCAGATCGTCGAGAGAACCTTGCGGGCCGGGCGGGAAAAACCAGAAGAAGAGCTGGAGTGAGAGGTTTAGACACGTCGTAGATTGCACCGTTGGAGAGCCGAGGCCAAGCCGGGAGGGGCAAGGTATGGCCTCCTTGGGAAAGTGAATTAGGGGCTCACCTCTCGCGTCTCATTAGCATTTCCACTGATTGGCAGGAGGCCTGACCAGCTAGGGCCCACGTCAAAGTCCACTTCTGGGATGCTCTTTCCATCAACATAAAACTCTGCCAAAAATTCAAACAAACGTTGGTTCAGCCCAATTTCAATTTACACTCGAAAGAGGAAAGTCCGAGATATTAGCGCGCGACGTACGAGATGCTTTGGGGTTGGAGAAAGTGATATTTCGGACTGAAGCTGCTTGGCGCCTCATGTGAGCTGAGGACTGGAAATGTTTGGCTGCTTCTAGTTGGCGAGCATGGAGATCTTTCTTCGTCATTCGACGGCCGTGGACACCAGGCAAGGAAAAGAGAGCGGTTGTTGCGGCCAGGGCAGCAACGATCCTCTGGAAGGTGAACATCTTTGGTGGCAGTTGGGCGAGTCCAACTAGCAGAAAGAAAGGAGACCTGTCCAGTTAATAAAGATCCCCCGGTGTACCGCGTCTTATATATCATTCTTAATCAAATGTTGAATGACACCAAGCCAGCTCATCAGTTTTTTCTCCATTTTCATCATGTGTTGATTCCGTGAGCATCTGGAATCGGAATTTGATCCCACATGGATTTTCATGGAGATAAGCGCGGCGGCCAAGTATTTTTAGAACATCGAAAACCCGCGAATCGTTGGAACCGAATGGAATTATGGATTGGTGTAGATTGCTGTATGTATAATTGCGTCGTCTTATTTGATACGCAATCGTTAATAGATTGCGCACAAGGTGAACACCCCCGCGACTGATAACATGGGTATATTCGTGAGTATATAGAAATAAATGTTTTCAAAGCTACGATACTCGCATGCGATTAGATGGTATGTGCATGGCAAAGGTGTCAAAGCAGGTGGTCTTCTATCTTCTCCAGTTTCGTAATGATATAGGCTGTAGGTCGGCTTGAGGTCGGCATTGTTTTGAAGTCTTTATCAAAGAGAGGGAAGGACGCATTCGTTCACGAAATATTCATGGAATCGATTGTCGTTGGTGAGCTCAGGGTGGAAAGTGGTTAAAAAATGGAGGCCTTGCCGCAGAGCGACGAATATCTTTGGTTCGTTTGATAAATCTGGGGATGCCAGCGAAGGTGGAAGAAGATTAGAGGACAGTTTGGCGATGACCTTGATAGGCGGGTCATCCGGGGTTGCATTTAATTTTAGGACAACCTGTAAGGATTTGTGTAAATTTAGCACAACAAATTTCTCGCTCACGAATGTTGCCAGACGTACCGGTGCGCGGATGAAAACACCAGCGAACGGCTGCTCGGGATTCCGTAGCCCTTCTACCTCCAGGCCTGCTTCAAATGATTCAACCTGTGACCGTTTAACCGATAAGCATACAATCATTATCGACGAGCGGAATGAGACAGACTTGTGATCCCCAGCCATTGCGTGCGATGGTGATAGACATCCCACCCAGAAGCTCTTGTCCGCCCTTCTTCGCATTTTCGACGTCCTGTGAGAGCAATATAGCGCCTGCGCATGTACCCCATACGGGTTTACATTTCACGAATTCTCGAAGGGGCTCAAGTACACCGGACACTCGAGCCAACAAGGCAATCGTGGTGCTTTCTGTGATTATAGATATAGATATTTAACAAGATGTTCTGGCATTATTTGAGCGACTGACCTCCTCCAGGGATAATCAATGCATCGCATCGCTGAAGATCCTCAGGAGTTTTAACGAAGATCACTTCTGTTTTTCTAGACGAGGGTAATTTTTCTAAAGCCGTCTTGTGTTCGATAAATGCACCTTGCAAAGCTGACGTCCACATCAGCCAACGATTGTACATTCAAAGTATTCTGATGCTCACCAAGGATGCCAACGACGGCGCGTTTTCCTTCCCGGATATCCTGCCCAGGCATCGGTAATGAGTAGGCTTGTGTTGAGAATAGCAATATGTTCTGTCGAAAACTGGGGAATTCAGGGACGTAGTCCGCTGGTTGTGCAAAGGAGACAAAGATCGATGCTGGTCGTGTGATAGATGAGTAGATGAGGCTTATAAGTTATAGCGATTGTATGTTAATCTATTAGAAAAGTCAGTGCTATCATCATGGCGTCGAGATTAGATATATGTAATCAGAGAAAAAAACAAAAACACAAGGAAAAACAATTTTTTCATTCTCATGGTCCGAGCGCGTGTGGGCAGGCGTGACATGTGACTCTTTGTGTACACCCCGGAACTGAGAGCTGACTCCCAAATCCTTCTCTTTCCGCTACCACCACCACCCCCAAACCCCGCCGACAACACCACCAACAACGCCTACACCATGTCCGACCTCGATGCTGACCTTTACGGCGGTAAGAAATATGTTTTATATCTCTCCTTTGCCATGTTCTGACCAAAGTTGCAGATTTGTATGGAAACGACGAAGGAGAGACCGAACAGCTCCAAGAAGAACACGACGCAACTGTAGAGACGACAGGAGCAGAGACAGAAGCGCCCCCCGCCCAAGCCGACGTGACTGAAGCCCCAGCAAAATCTGTCGTCGAGACCCCCCAGACGAATGGAACACCCACACATACCAACGGCTCAACACCCTCAACTTTCACTCAACAAGCGCCACAGCAAATTCCTACCTACGAACAGCCCTCATCAAATGAATACCGTGAGACACCCGCTGCGCGTACAGACGGTGGCTATCAGAACCTCGGCGGCGCTGAGCGGTCTGTGAGACCTTCTGAAATGAAGGACGAAGGGTAAGAAATTTTTTTCAGTCCTCGTCACTGATCCCTCTCCCCGAAGAGAATCTACTGTGGGCTCTGATGGTGCCCGTATACTCCTAGAAGACTTTCGCGTCGTAGTCAGTCGCTCGTCTAAGCTAGCTCTAGCGTATCTGCAGCAGTTGCTAGGTCTAGCCTAAGCTACCTCACACTCCCACAGTAGAGTTTCTTTTTTCTCTTTTCCTTGTCATAACGCACCCTGTTTAGCCTACCGATACTAATAGCATTCTTTGCTTTTTCTATTCCATACACACGTCCTCAAATTCCTCGCAACATCCGCATCGAATTCGCTACTATATCATGTCGCATCCTTTAGCAAAATGTTCATAGGTGGTCTAAATTGGGATACTACGGATGGTATAGACACTTTTTGTTATTGTTGTGTATCCTTTTGGCTAAAAACACTTGTGTTACATAGAGTCTCTCCGAGAATATTTCACTCAGTTCGGCAAGGTGGATGCTTGCACAATCATGCGTGATGCTGCAGGGCGTTCGCGGTGCTTTGCATTTTTGACTTTTGACGACCCGGCTAGTGTAAATGCCGTTATGGTTCGAGAGCACTACCTGGATGGAAAAATTGTACGTCACGGTCCCCAATACCAATCCAGACATACTTTTCTTAACTTTTCATCCCAGATTGACCCTAAGAGAGCAATTCCTAGACAAGAACATCAGCGAGCAACCAAGCTTTTCATCGGAGGTCTTGCTGGAAGCGTCACCTCCGAATCTATGCGAGAATTCTTTTCTCAGTTCGGGAAAGTCATTGACTCGACAGTCATGTTGGACCGAGAGACGGGTCGAAGCAAAGGTTTCGGATTCGTCTCTTTCGAAGACACGAACGTACAGCCCTTCCTTGGTTTTGGAAACCTCGAGATTGATGGTAAATTAGTACGTTTGTTTTTTTTTTCCTTTCTTCTTTCATAGCCTCATATTGACGATGAATCCACAGATTGATGTTAAATTGGCCCAACCTAGATACCAACGCGATAACTTCCCCCATGAAGAAGCTGCTGCTGCCGCTGCGGGTGGCGACTTTAACCAAAATGCTGGGGCCGCCGTCGGAAACGTCGGAGGAGCCCGCTTCAACCCCCAGCAAGCCGCTTTCGGAAATGCCGTCCCCGGAAACGTCGGAGGTGGTGCGGGCAACACTCCCTTCGATCCTCAGGCTCTCGCCGCCCTCTACACCCGCATGTTCCAAATGTCGGGTGCGGGTGCCATGAACCCGGCGATGATGGGAGGCATGGGTGGGGGTATGAACCCCATGATGGCGGGTATGGGAGGGTTCCCTGGGGCGATGCGTCCTGGGATGGGTATGGGCATGGGTATGGGTGGTATGGGCGGTGCAGGCCCTGGAATGGTCGGGATGGGTCGCGGCAACCAGGGTATGATGGGTGGAGGAATGGGCAACATCCCACGCGGTCCACGAGGTGGAGGAGCGGGTCCTGCTGGTCCCATGGGCGCAGCTGGGGTTGGTCCTCAAAGAAGCCAACGAGGCGGACATAATTTCCACCCTTACGCTCGGTGAATATCACTGGGCGGCTTGTGTACGTCTGCAGGACTGTGGACTGTCTGTATTAGAAGTGTATCATTCCTTCTTGCCCCCCCTTCCTCAGTTAAAAGAATTATATAGCTCTTTTAGTATCGTTACTTATGTTGTTTTCGTATTCGCTTTCTGTGTATCATTACCACTCATTAAATAAATTCCCTGGTGCGATGCTACATGCATAATGTATATTTGCTGGTCGTGCAATAACGTTTTGGAGAGAGGCTCAGCGCGAACCTTTGTTGGGGGAGTTGGCGGATCACTGAGTTTGAGTTTATTTGAACTTCGAAGATGAAAAAAATATCCTGAGTAACAACTTGAACCAAAACTATCACGATCTTTACGCCCACCTTTCACTGCTCTCTGAGATTTACTGCACTCTTTTCTGGGTCTCTCTCTCTCTCTCTCGTTTTCAGAGTCTCTCTTGATCAAATCTGTTCTGTTGTGTTTTCTGTCGCTTGTAGACATCGCAAAAACCTAAGGAACATAGATCTCTCTTTTCAAAACAAAAAAAAAAACCTCGCGACCAAAAACTTATCGACCAACTCTCGTCAAAAAACGAAAATATGACATCGGGGTTTTCTCTGGATCCTGCCAATGGTTTCGACTACGACTTCTTGTCAGAACCGACCAGTCCAATACTGACGGAGTCGGATCTATTCCAATACTCTGAGCACTTGAGCTCTACACCTTCCGACGACTTTTTTGACTATTCCAGTGCCAATGAGCCCTCTACAATCCAAAACCACTTCTTGGAGTACTCAGACCCACCTGAGCCCACAGTCTCTGCCAGTGGTCCCAATCACACATTGGCTCAGCCTAACCGGCTTGACACTCCCAATGACCTGTGGTACAACGGAGAAAATCCGATGGTGCTTTTCCAAGTCGAGGGACAGGATTTCCAACTCCCTCACAAGCCATTATCCGACAAGTCTCTCGTGTTTCGTCAATTCATGTCTTCCCCGCACAGTGTGTCTGATTTGTTTGAACGAGGGCCCGATCATCAGCTTTCTGGGTATCCACGGATCGTATTCTTGGGTGTGTCGAATGAAGAAGCGACCTATTTCTTTCGTGCACTGTACGATGCCGAGTGAGTTTTCATTTCTTCGGTGCAATTTAACACCATTAAGCTGAATGGTTCTGGCATAACTACTGAAATCAGATTTTTCGAAGGCCCTCCACATCGAACAGAACTCGACGTCGTGCTTGCCGTCTTCAAGCTAAGCACCATCTACAAAGTCCAATTTCTTCGTCAAAGGGCTCTCGCCCATCTCAACCTGGCTTTTCCGAGCGGTGAACTTGGGGAATGGGATGTCAGGTTCGAAGAAGGGATGACCACCTTCCCCATCGAACGTGCTGCTGAAGCTGAAAACATCGGGGGAACGCCGTCGCCGTCACACACCCTGAGCAGGACTCTGCAAATCCTTGATCTGTGTTTGACGTACGATGCACCGTGGATCCTTCCGACGGCTTTCTATGAAGCTTCTCAATATAACCTAGACTGCCTTCTCAACCACCCTAAATGGCAAGACGGATCGTTGACGGAGGACCTCAAAAATACGATTTTGCTTGGGTACTACAACCATCGGCAAGAAAGCTCTCAAGTATTGCAGTTTCTACACACTGCACCATTAAAAATCTGCACAAACGACCCTACATGCTTCCAGTTCCGTCAGAAATCGTTAAAATCGATCTACACGGACACCTCAAACTCAAGGCCAATGCAGGATTACCTCGGGCAACTGTGGAACGCCGATGATTGGAACGAGATGCTTGGAAATTCAACATGCGACTCATGTTATCGCATATGCAAAGCTCGTCATGAATATGATAGAGATGAAGCTTGGAAGCGTTTACCTGCGGTTTATGGTCTTCCATCTTGGGATGTCCTGAGACAACGCCGGGACACAACAGTTTAATCCAGCCTATCCCTGTCCAAGTCCTGAAAAAATCCCATCCACACTTGACGTTTTCTTGGTGCCATTTCACGATCTGTCACTTGCTTTCATACATCCTTCCCCTTCCACACATTCTATACCGCTTGACATATGCATACTATCCCAAAATCACATCCAGACATGGAATCTTAGTTGTATCATACCGTCAACATTTCTAGGAATCACTAAATTCAATATATTGGCAAATTGAAGTAGAATCTAGCATAGTAGAATAATACATGTCCTGAAATATCTTCTCTAAATCGTAAAAACTGTTCGTCTCGAAAAAAACATCAAAGCAAAAGAAAAAAATCGTATTCAAAGCAAACTCAGAAGTAAAAATCCAGCACATAAGTAGACAAAACATCCACAACAACAGACAACAACAAAACAACAACCTCGATTCTAATCCCGCTCATCGTGGGCCCAGACGACTGTATCGTCCTTCGACCGGCGCGATGCAGCAATTTTCTGTCTATCCCTGTACCCGGCCCATATACTAAGAAGAATAGCCGTGAAAGTGGCCACGGATGTGAGATGGATCGTCGACACATAACATTCAAGTCCCAGCAGGCACTGAGGTGGCGTCAAGGATGTTGATGATGATGAGGTGGGTTTCGCTCCATCATGGGCATCGAGGTTCCGGCCAAAGACGATCGAGAAGATGTTTCCTGCGATCATGGGGGAGAGAGATAGGTACCCCCAGTTCTCTGAGAAATGGGCTGTGATAGAAGAATTGTCAGTAATGTTGTTAAATGTTATTTGTGAGTGAATTTTGGAAAGGAAGTAAAGACGTACGCATCCCGAACCACTCAAGACAGACAGTAGGGAATAGCGAAAAAACACTCCCATGGGCGAGACCTAGCAAGGCACTTGCAACCCACAGATTTTCAATTCGATCTTCATGAGAGGCCACGAGTTGGGAGATGAAAAAGAACATCGAGACGAGGACGAGAGAGTAAGACCGAGGCATTTCGTACTTGTTTTTGGCAAAGTCAGATACAAGACCTAAATCAAAAGGTTGAGTGGTCGAATGAATATGCCGTATGATGTGATGTTACCGATGAAGATCCTTCCGCTGAAGTTCATAAGACTGATGGCGGATACTTGGGTAGCCTGCCAACCAGATGCCTCAATTTCGTCGTACTTGGGATTCTGGTGGGCGTACAAAGCCTGAGACATCGAACCAACGTTGTTGATGTCTGTGTATTAGTTAGGAAAACGCCCAGCCCAGTAGTTATATTAAAAAAACCCACACATAAGGCCTGTTCCACTCACTACGACGTTCAAATGTCAGCAAAAAAAAGCCGAACAGAAAAAAAAAAAAAGGACATACATATGGATAGAATGCTGAACAATAACCAAAAATCGCCGCTCAACCACAATCTGGTACCGTGCAAATTTGGCTCAGTGCCCACTTTCATAGCCGCACCCCTGCTCAAGCTACGATGCCGAGCCGAAGAGTTTAACAGGGTGTTCGATTCGGGCGGTAGTTGCTGAGCATCCAGCTCGACGTCTTCCTCCTGGCGCTGAAGGTTCCTTTCCTCATCATCCTGGTCTGCGTCGTCCTGAGTGGCATAACGCGGCTGCCGAGACTCAATAAAATCATGGTCCAAAAGGTGTGTCTGACTGCTGCGCCGATTGAACGTGGATGTGGATGATTCAGGGTCGTTCTCTCCGTCCTCGACAATGTTATAACCCTCCTGCGGTGGTAACGGGATGGGCCGCACAAGGAAAAAGCCCATGATCATGGGAAATGAAGTCCCGAGGGCGAGAACCAAGAGGAAGCGTGACGTGTTTCCGGCGAAGAATAAATGCGAGAGGCTGGAGAAGAAAAATGCAGAGAGTCCAAAGCCAGAAATAACAATGCCCGTCGTTGTAGCCCTCTGGCGCATCAAGGTCAATAACCATTTCTGTAATAATAAAAAATAGAGAACCTACCGCTTTATCTGGAAATGTTTTGGCTGTCGCGTTTACAGAGCTGACAAGACCTCCATTACCACCACTTCCTGTCATAAAGCTGAAGGCAACAAGGAGACAAAATCCAAAGGTGGACAGGCTGACCACGCCGTCCGCAAGGCCAGAATCATAGAGATAACGTATGCCTGAATAACCACCGAGAAGGAAAACAAATGCTCCAGCAAGGAGAATTCGTGGGCCTCTTCTGTCCACAATTCTACCCCAGATTGGACCGCTACTATAGACACCAACTAAGAACGAGTTAACAAAATGAAATCAGGATGCAAAAGCAAAGGATATAGGACACACCATTCCCTGCCAGTGCAACAATATTGAGCTGGGTATGTGTAATCCCTAACCTGGCACCCAGTTGCGGAGAGTAGGCTGACGTTGAGTCAGCGAAATGTTACATTGAAATCAACGAGAATGCTGCCACAATCAGGGCAACCACCAGCCTCCTTCTTAAAGACAAGCTTTCATGGGAAACGAAGGTGATAATGAATCATTTCGTCCACGTTGTCAGGCCTCTCCAACTTCCGTCAAGGTACATATGACTCTCCATCTTTGTTCCGCGCTCATCAAATCACTTGGAAGACGATTCCGAATATTTTTATTCTCCTATCAGGAGATGTGCCTCACCTGAGTAAACCTAACCAGAATAATGTTAGAAAGAGATTTTCTTTTTTTTTAAAAAAAAAAAAAAAGAAAGAAAAGACGCACATAGTTCGTTCCAGAGCTCAATGCGACGAACAGAGATGCGATTAGAGTTGTGATCCTCGGTGCGCTGACAAGAGAGGGGAATATTGGAGGGTTGTTGGCCATTATGCTGGTGGTGATAGTCGTGGGCTAGCTTTTGGCGATGGCGGTCTACCTGTTATGCATTCAGGCTGGTGGTGGTGAGCGAACAAGCAAGGTGTCAAACAAGTTTGAAGCGGGGTAGCCTGAGGGCCTATTTATGACCAATTCCCACGAGTGCTCTAAATTAAACACTCCCCTCATTATTAACATCATATTTAAAACCTGTATAAAATCATTGTAAAGTCCTTGTAATCTCAAGTCGGTGAGACCGTTTGTAGTTCATACCACAAACCCTTCGCAACCGTGAGAGACCTCGGACGCCGACGGAGAGGGAAGGTTTTAACAGGTCCCTCCTAATCCCGAGGCAAGGGTAATAGTTTCAGTATTGGGACCTATTACCTTTCCCCCCCCCCTATGTCTGATTGGCGCAGGATCGACGAGACCGAGTCTGATAAAACATAGAATATAAAATGGGATTTGAACAAGAAGATGCAATTGTGATGGTTTTTTTTATTTTTCATTACTGAAGATTAAATAAAATGACGCGAGCTTTCTTCCTTTTTCATTGTATTTCTTTTTTAACTTCATTCCTCGTCATGCACGTTTTATCTCCCTTATTGCCCTTGCCCTCGACTCCAATTCCAGGTATGTGCGCCCAACGGTTACCTCCTCCTCATTTCTGACATTAGTTTTTGTAGGGCCGACAGCGACGAACACAAACATCGGAGAAGAATCATAAGGTAAGTTCTGGTAAGTTCGTTTCAGTTCAAATTGTCTAATCTTCATCAACAACGACCTCCACTCAGCGCCGACATCAAGATATCAGTGTAGATCAGTGTATCACATAGCTCACCGTCCACGCCATCAGCATCTCCCTCTCATTCACTCGACTGATGTTCGAGTCGGTTCTGTTCCTCGGCCCCCAGATCAGCATACATCGAAGGACTTTCAGGAGGGAGAGGAGGGCTTGGATCTGTAGCTTACACCCATGTTATTTGATTTTACTCAATTTTATTCTCTCTTTTTCTATTCTAACCCAACTCCATACTTTTTCGTAAGCGAGCATTTTGATTTTGATTTCATTGGATTTCGGCGGACTCGATACGTAGGGGTCCCACAGGTCGCCTGTGTATAGGTTTTATCAAGCCCACGCAAGACACTTAAAATGCTGTGATTAAGATTCGACCAAGGTAAGGTATGAATGAGTATACAATGTTGTGTTATTATGCCCAAGGAAGGAAGGAAGGAAGAGAACCAAAGAAAAAATGCCCAAATTGTCTAATGATACAAATGATGGATGGATGGATGATACTAAGGGGGTAAACTAAAGTATGGGGAATCAGAGAAAACCATGAGCAGTAAAGGGAATAGAATAAAACGACAAAAACGACAAAAAAGAAAGGAAAGAAAAAAGAAAGAGAGAAAGCACTCAACCTCAAATGAGAGCTTGCTTCACATAAAAATTCGTCACAGCTGCCAGCAGCCTCTTCTGTTCATTTATCCAGTCCGCCTCCAGGGCAGCCTTATGCTTCTCTCTCAGCTCTTTATCATACGTCTTGATCGTAATCGAAAACGCCGCAGATATAGGTCTATGGTCCGACACATTGACTTCGTATCTCCGATAATGCAACTGGCGAACCCGACTCGCCACACGCGTCCGCCACAGGATACGGTCACACCAAGCCGGCGAGCGGTGCTTCTCGGAAGTATCGTACTCGTTCGAGTTTGGATCGTACTTGTACGTCGGGTTGAACGTGAGGAGGCCCTCGGAGAACCCACGTAGTCGACAGCCACGATTAAACTTCATTTCGCGGATGAGTTGGTCGTGCGCGAGAAGACTTGTGAGGTCGCCGGCGTTGATGGAAGCGATGATAGCGTCTCTTCGGTGGTCTATCCTATAATTTAGGTCGCCGTTCAGCTGGTGGTTTATAGATCAGTTGACGCCGTTAAAAGTCCAGAAAAACCCCACTTACGATGACGAATTCGTGATCGAGGACCATGGATCCATCCCCCCCTCCAACATAAGCTAGAGGTTTTTCAGTAGGTGGAAACACCGACTTGTCCTCCAACATTCCAACAACGTCCGCATTTCGTCTCCGAACTGCATTCTGACCAGCTGCAAGATGACAATTGATGAAACATATAGAAGAGTCCCCGATCACAAATCGAGCAACAATGCCGCCCTGGTCAAGAAAAAAAAGGTTAATCATTTTATAACCTTTCAGCACAACCCAAGAAAAAAAAATCACAAACCTTGTTCCCATACCTTCCACCCATCCCTCGTTTGATGGTTGTCACAGATACGTCATCAAACGTACTCCTTTCCGAGCTCTTGACGAATATGCAAGAAAACAAGCCAACCAGACTCTCGGTGTGCACCACAGAGTACCCAGCGTCCTTCGGCATCGCAGCCTTAACAGCAAGGACCAGCCGATCGTACCACCTCTTATAAGCCCCAGTGACCTTATCCGACAGACCGCCGTCTTCAGGTTTCTTCTTTCCACCCAGGAGAACATTTTTGGCAACCATTTTCCGACTCTCGAGGTCAATGACTTCTTGAAACCCGAAAACGATCACCTCAGGTGGATCGTCGACACTATGCAGAACGTCGTTCAAGAAATTGAAGTTGGCTTCATCACCTGACAACGAGTCCGGTCTTGACGAATCGCAGTTCCATGAACAAACCAGCACAGAAAGTTCACGAAAATGACTGAAAGAGGCTTCTGCTTTGACGAGCTCCTTATCTATTTAAATAACCCATCCTATTCAGAATCTTCATCAAAGTGATTTTAAAAAAACGAACTCACCAATCCAATCAGAACCTAGCAGACCATCCCAAAGTCTCAGCTGCTCATCGCGTCCAATGCTTGCCACACACAACCTCCCAGCATTCACAACCGCAAAATGATTGATGATCAACTTCATCACAGGCAGCCCAGGATGCGCGTTCCAGCAATTCGTCACCAACCACGGTTTCTGCGCCACATTATACGCAGAGATCATCCCATTCCGGCTGCCCGCCCAAAGTCTATTGTTCACGCCTTCCAAGCTGAGCACATCCGAGACCGACACTTTCGTGACCTCCACGCATCTGGGGAACCCGTCCTCGGTATCCAGCTCCCAAATGGATATATAACCCTCTTCGTGGCCCATATACACGATCCGAGGTTGGTCTGGTATGATCGTAGCGGAAGTGACAGCCCCGACGTGTTCGCTGGGTAAGAGCGACCTGCCTGGGACTCCGGGATTAAAGACATCGTACACGCGTATGATAGGTAACCGCTGTGTCGGCGCCGTTCCATGATGTTCCATCCTCGCCGCCGCCCACAGTTTCCCATCCAACAACCTGACAAAATCCTGCTTCTCCGTGGTTCGTATCACCCTCGGGATGGTAGCATGCAAGGTGATGTCTTCCTGATTCGCCTGATCCGGTGTGAAGACGAGTGCTTTGCCCGACTCGTCGAGGGTGATCATCGAGCGGGCATGTCGAAATATATGAGTGACAGGATGCAGATGCGCTGCATACTTCGACCCACATGCGGAACCCGTCCTGATATCCAGCTCAAAAAGATGCCCTTCTTTAGTCCCAATCCATACAAGGTAGCCTCGATCCAGCTTTGCTGCCGTCGGACGAAACTCCATACAGGTCACTTTCGCGTCTTTACTGCTAAAGTCCTTGGTATCCAGATTGAATGTAGGTTCCTGAGAGACCGCGAGGTCATAGATCTTGATATGGTGTCCATGTGCGACGACCACCTGCGTTCCGGACATCGCAACAGACCCACTATGTGGATGCACATGAATTCGCGGATCAGCAAACCCATCTCGAAAGCTCAAGGACGGCGGTCGACGCGAAGAGGTGCTACTATCAGGCAAGAGGTCGACCGCTTGCACTTTGGGTTCGTCCTCTTCTGCGGACTCGTCATCAGACGAGGGTGTGGATGGCCGTCGTGGAGGAGGGAGCTTGTCTCCTAACCCGATCATCCGCGTGGGCGGGGGAGGAAGTTTGCTTGATCCAAAAACCTTCCTTTCCATGGCGTCATTAGGCGTTGGTGGTACGATTTGCGAGCGACTTGGTAAGGGTGGTGGATTTGACGATGATGCTGCAGGGTGATCCTGTGTCATTATCGTACTCCGTCGAATAGGAAGAGGGGGTGGAGGTGGTGGATTTTGTGTCCCGAGACTTGGTACGGAGGCAGATATATAACGATGTTCACCCTTATTTGGGGATACCGACGGACGAGAACGTGCTGGTGGACGAGGTGGGGGGATGAGGTTACTGCGAGATGATCTCTGAGGTAGAGGTGGTTGGCTAGTATCGCTATCATACGAAGTCTGGCTGGAGTCACTGAAATGTGCACCAAGTTGGCGAATCGAGCTTCCTTGTGCGTTATTCGGATTGTCATTCCCATTGCCATTCCCATGAGGTTGCACTTGCACTTGCGAACGCGTAGGAACGGGCGGTGGCACAGCTTTCTCAGAAACGGGCTCGGGGCTTTCCACTTCGTCATCCGAGAATGGGCTTTGTAAACTCGACTGGATATTGGGCATACCCTCGGGACTCGCTGTATTTCGTGAAGGGCTTAGAACAGATTGCGGGCGGGGGGGAATGACCGGCCTTGTTTCTTGAATCGTTGAATGCGAGGCAGTGGATGGTCGGGGGGGCTGGGATCGACCTGGTGATGCTGGTGGAGTAGGAACTCTGAGGAAACCAAAGTCAAACTCAATACACAACCGTCTGATTGGAACTCACAATCTCGTTTTTAGCGACGATACAGTGGGTATTCCAGCCTGATCTTTCGTAGCATTATGATTGACTGGAGGCAACGGCACAGGACGCAAAAGCGGCGAGATTGGTGTAGAAGCAGATACAGATGGGGCCGTCAACTTTCCGCGAGACGGTGGTGGCGGTGGTGGAGGTCTCTTCACTCCTTCTCTCAAGTCGGAAGACGATGATGATTCTCGTAGATGTTTCGCTTCCTCTGGCGTGCTCGTAAAGGAACTCGAGGCTGCTCGGGGTCGTGGGCTTGGGGGTGGATTCACGGTCAACAGATCGTTGTTTTTGGGGTTGGTATCGAGTGCGAGCTTTTCGAACTTGGACTTGAGGCTCCTGACGGCTTGAAGGGACTCTGAATTTATGTCTGAAGACTCCATCCCGATGAACCACAGCCTGGGGTAGTTGTACTCTCCAGATTCCAGAAAGATCCCAGAAAGTTGCAAGAAAGTTGTATATCTCCCTAAAACGATGCTTCCTGTTCTCTATTTTGAAATTGAAGATATGAGGAGAGAAATGCCAGAGAAACAGGCTGGGGTTTTGGAACAAGTACAAGGATATAGGGGAAACGCGTTTAATTCAGAGAAATATCAGTCGATCACGGTGCAGGAGAGCGAGCGAAGCCATTGGCCTCGAAAACAAACAAAGCCATACTCTGTAGATCTACGCCTACAAACTTCATTAGAACTTAGAAGTCCTGAACTTTGAAGTGATCAACTTGAGTTCTTTGACCTGATCCCATCCTGATCATCGTTCCGATTCCGAGCCAAACGCATTGTTAGAAATAAGTCTGGCAATCGACTTCAACAAGTTGAGTCCAGACTACACCCACAGAGCTGCAGAAAATAAAGAATTTATTCGGTAGTGTCCGTAAACACAGCCCATGAAATTGAAATCTTGAAGAGTCCGTGTAAATCTGTGAATCTCTCCCTCGTCGTGTTAATGAATCAAAATGTTGCAGAAGCTATCCAAGAATTCGGCACTGTGAATGCAGATGGGAAGAGCAGCGTAGCCTACGGCGTGTTGTTTGACAAGACAGCGAATACCTGTGCGTTAGCCCAAAATCCTCTTATCCATCCATTGAAAAAAGCCCTAATCTGAACTGACGTTAGTGGAAGCCCTTAATGGGACCTTGAGAGCCGCTAAGAGACAAAAGAAGGTGCGCCATCGATATCGACTGAGCTAAGCGATTCACCATGGTCTAACGGTTCGGCCACTTTACAGGTCGCGTTCAACGCTGAACTGTTGATGATGCCAAAGGACAAAGATGTTGCGGTGGTCTGGATTGGATAATGGATATTATTAATTATACACCCTCAAGTCCCTCATATCTTAGATCTATCAGAAATCAAAGAAATACTATCATGTGCATCGGGTTTCAAAACAACTTGAACATAGAGATTCAAAATGAGGTTTTGCAAGCACAAAGGTATAAAAACTCTCAATATTTTAGCATATTCCTAGACTGTAATACTTATATATATTTGTTGAATCTTCAAAAAATTTGAAGAAGAGCTGTCTTGACTCTTGCCAGCCTCTGGATGCCGATTGGGTGACTTTCCTTAACGTCTGGAAGCGTTTGGAACGCCTTTCAGATTCAAATTTGCGTTCTAAACCTTAGATGCCGCAAAGCCGATGACAGCCACATCAAAATTTGATCTGTTTTTGAGAATGAGGTCTCTTTCAAAATTTACATCTGCGATAGGGTCCCTAACCCCCATTGCAGATTCAAAAACTCGTTTCAAACGCTTTTTCTACCACGGCACACGATGCCGACGTGATGGCGTGCCTACTCATCCCCATTTCGGGAACCTTGGCTCCCTCCCTCCATCATTTCGTCCGTTTTCATCAACCACGTTAAGGTTTTATAAAATTCTGAATCCCAGTGTGATATATGGATACAAACCTTGAAATTAGGTTTGGAACGCCGTTTGAAAGTTCCAAATCGTTAAGGAAAGTCATCCATTTTCGAGAGAGTGCGGAGTTAAAAATAGATCAATCTCTGTCTAATACGCACCTCTCTGCTTGAAGGCTTGGGCATATACTTACTACCTCCAAAATTTATAGGGAGACAATAGACTAGGTGTAATATGTGTGTACAAATTTTTGAGGCGAGGAGGGCAGATATGATGGAACAATTTGAATTTTAATCCGTATTTTGAATATCCATCAAAATGATAGTACCAGAAATTATATTTCTTGTTGATACACATTGTACACAAACGGTACCCACCACAATAAATGACTATATTTACGCAGCACAACCACGTATTCCCTCCCCTCCTTCAAGAAAGATGGCCAAGTTGCGACTAAACGAAGCTCGTCAATCTTCTTCATCTGACAACTCCTCGACAGGTGCTGTAACTCTTGAAAGATAACTTCCATCAAAAGCACCTGACAAAAGGGCCAATGTTTGAGTTATAGAATAGAAAAAAAATCAACAGGCAACTTACGCCCAAATTCGCCCGAGATATGTTTTCCTCGATAGGCTGAAACCACAGGACTGGGAGTGGCAAGGTACTCTGAAGAGGTCGACGCCCCCGATACATTTGACGCCGTCGATGCAGACGGTGGCAGGTTGTACCGCAACACGCGCGAGGGCGTGGACACCGGTGACTGAGCATATTGCGGAGCATTCGCGGTGCTCGAGCTCGGGTTCGTTGGAGCATTCGGACCATTCGCATTCGCATTGGCCGAACCAGTCGGGGCTGACGTAGGTCCTAAGGACGCAGACGCAGAATTTTTGAGCGTCCTAGATGAAGTGGGCGCAGATAACGGAGAGGAAGTGGATGCTGAAGGATTAAAACTGAATGGTCGTTGAGGTTGGGGGCTGCTGTTCGGAGAGAGCACCTGAAACGGTCTGGGAGATTTGGGTTGAGATGCAGGTGAAGATATAGGAGTTTTCGATGCTTTTGAAGGCCTAGGTGGTAGAGGTGCGCGAGGGTATTTGATCGCATAACCCGCCTCAACGATGTTATACCCCATCATGGTCACCAGCCCCGTCTCTGAATGCATTTTCTGTGTCAGTGTTGCCATTTCTCACTATATCTTGAACATACGCACCTATCAAACATGCTAGTACCCATAAATTGGACTGTGAATATGAATATGACCGAGCTCTTGACGAAAGCAATGTCCGAAAGGCGGTGGGGAGCGAAGGTAGAGGTAAAAGGTATGAGAGCACTAGAACAGTGAAAAGACCCAGAACATTGACACGAATGCGATAGATAGCTTCTGCTTTGTGTGGCTTGAGGTGAGAAAGAGAATTGGCGGCTAACATGGTCGTTATGAAGAAAAAAGAGTTCCAAATTGCATCGACGTTTTGGCCAAAGTTTGAAGTTGAGTTCAACCTGAATTTCAACTGAATCACTTCTGGTGGCATGCCTGTGACGCTGTGGCACGTCTGTGTCACGCGCACGTGTCGTTACAAGTAACATCGCGACAAAAGAAACGCGTCCAACACGCGTCTCACAAAACCATCATTTGGACTCAAAATTGTACAATAACAGGACTGTTTCTCAAGGTGAGGATGATTATGTCCAAGTATCCTTAAATATTAACTTAACTCTGAAACCCATTAACCCAAAATTCAAGCTGTCATAATGCCAGCGTGAACTTTGAAGTTGGAACTTGGCAGTAACGGCGATCTGCCATCTAGGGGCGATGAAAGCCTTTGAAGTGAAGCTCCCGCGACTGATAGTGCAACGTCCTCTTTAGATCTTTGCTTTTGGGCCTCGCTTGATTTGCCACAGTGCGGACAACCTTGCCACTACGACACCAGGTATCAAGATGTCTCCAATGTACATTCCACCAAGAGTGTCAACGCCCTCTATGAACCAGTGGGGGGGTGGGGCTAATGCATAGCCGAGGATACAGACTAACACGAGGCTTCACTTGACTCCTGGCGTATAAAACGAGATACCAACCAGCGTTCAATTCAGCAAGCTTCAGCGAACCAATCGTCCGTTTCTCCAACACAGAGACCAACAACAATGAAAAGCACCACCACCCTTTTTGTCCTCCTTGGCTTTATCATCAACCAAACTCTCGTCGTCGGTGCAGTGGAGGATTATCAACCCCCGTCTCTATCCATCGCGCTGGAACAAGAAAGCGATAACTCCATGCCAGGTCCTGAGACGCAGGTGCAAACAGGCTCGTACCATATCGCACAAGGAGCGGGACGAAACTCTATGAACAGAAATTTAAACCGAATCGTCACCAAGCCCGGAGCCATCAAGTGGCGTGGCCGTACCAGTCTCCCAAGTGTTGACGACAGTGCGCCGCCCTACGACGACGTCACTTTAACCGTTCCGAATGGAGGCATGAACATCGGCGGAAACGGAGGGAACGGCGGTAGTATCGTCTTCAACCACGGACAAGTTCAAGCTGGTACTACGCCTGGTACGACTGAGACAGTCGTCCGTCAAGACGGTCAAGACCCGGTCAGTGGACTCGGAGGCGAGGTCGAGGAGGAGAACGTTCCACACAACGAGGCCCGTGACAATTTAAAAAGGATTAAGGGACAGCTCGAACGCATCCATGGTCACAGAAAGGCAGCAAAGGCACACACGCACACCCAGAGTAATCCTCCGACTACCACCCATGCTTAGCGGTTCCGCTCTGCCAGTCCAGAAAGAACAGGGCGACATCACCTTAGAGGTTGAGGGTGACAACGTGAAAGAATCACCGTCAAATCACCGTATTGAGAACAATAAAAACAGAAAATGTTTGGAAAATGTGATGAAAAAAAGTTGGGCTGATGTGCGGTATGTCCTCTACGTACCTTGTGATCAATGCATAATGACTGCGCATAATAATTCTGAGCTGCACACTGTTCCCGGCATGATATCAGCACGATGAGAGATTGTCTGTCGGGCCACTGTTCGTTGTTAGACGCCCAGAAGTGACATCACGAAACACCCCTGATAGTGATACCGGGTTATCGATTATCTTGGGTACGCTTGGGTACCAAGAAGAGTCATGGCTCAAAATTCTTGGTACATCCCGATTGGCTTATACATAAATCGTAAATTTCGTATTGCCTTGATGCCATTAAGTGCCATTACCATGGGGTCTCATGGGGTCTCTCCATTCCTTGCGATCTTCCCCAAAACCTTCAAGTTCCCTCTCTGCTTCTAACCTCTTCCATCTCTATTCTGGTTTCAAACATACCATCCTTCTCAAATTCTCAGTGACCACGGAACGACTGTCAGGGTCGGACATACTAGCCAAGGCCAGGCATGGCAATGGCCAACTTCCCAATGGAAATTTGCCTCACCATTGCGCTTTGGGCCGAGGTCAGCATGTTCCGGCAGAAAGTCACGATGATTGTACAATGATTGGTTTTTTATGTCCAGCTGTTCTTCTATGGTCTGCAAGAATCTTGTTCATTCAGTGCCTTTGACCTGGACTCAATGATACGCTTGAATACCCGCTAGGAATCTATACAACCCTTTTAGGCTCTGCGTTTTCGGTGTTGGCGAAGGAACCACGGCGGCGAGGGGCGAGTCGCACCAGTGGACTTGTAAGTTGACTATTCGTTTTTTCGTAAAGTGGCAGCAGCATCATATCGTTTCCTTTCTCCTTCACGACAGATCTACTTATGGACGACCATCGCGATGTTCGTAGTGGCCACCCTCCACGTTGGTGAATATAACCCCTATTTTATCATGCCTATGATGTCCAACGCCATAAATCGCAGGAGTCGCGCTCTATCGTTTCCTCCGGGCATATATTCTGATGGTGGATCCCTCCGGTGGAAATTCGTATATGGCTGACCTTACCAGAGCGGACGCTTTTTTGGACAGCTCTCTCTTCTGCGTCATGACATGGCTCGGTGATGCTCTCGTGGTGCGTTACAGTCGAATCGACATACTCTCCGCTTTTCAACTGCTGATTGGAGACAAAATATAGATATACCGTTGCTTTTATGTATGGAACAGGAAGTGCTGCATCATCATAGTCCCTGTGCTAATGTTGATTGCATCAATCAGTGCGTCGTTTTTACCTGTAGTATCATATCAAACCTCTTATCTATTCTCAAAGTCCTAAACATCATCATCCTGACTTGGTATACTTACGGACCAGACTCTCCCGACTTCCCTGGAGACAAATTCAAATATCTCACTCTTCCCGTTGGCGTAGTCGCTTCAATCTTTCCCCTCGGAGTCGCGCAGAACGTGATAACAACAGGCTTGATCGCGCTCAAAATCTGGAGACAGCATCGCGAATCCACCATACATGGGATCGTCGACGGTAGCTCCTCATTGAGTCTGTTCCACGTTCTGCGAATTATCATCGAGAGTGCATTGATCTACACATTACAAAATATCGCCTTCACCATCCTTCATTTCCTGGGTCACCCCGCAGAATATATTTTGCAGCACGTCATGGTTCCAAGTGTTGGTGAGTCTCATCACCAACCCATGACGTTTCCCAACAATTTCGATTATCCTTCCCCCCATTACTTTTACTAGGCATCGTTTTCATCATGATATCCGTCCGCGTTCACATGGCCAAATCGAATTCTCGCCTCAGGACAGGTCTGAATACCTTCCTGCAGAACAACGATGCGGATAGTGTTATCGAATTCCGCACGCATGGGTCCCCACTTCCCGACCCAGTTTCCACGCTCCATATCCCAAAAAATGATGTTGAACTTGACGATTTCGACAGCAAGACACTATCCACTCAATCGTATAATCTCCAGACGCTCAAGACACGGAAAAAATCGATTTCTTCGTGATCGTGACATTTTATGGTTTAAAGCCCTTGTGTAATTGATCTATGTACGTATTTAATTTACTGTTATGTCTTTTTGGTGTCTGCGGTTGCCGAAACCGTTCAGCGCTTGATTCAACTCTGGCAACCCTTCTTGAAATACCTTCTGGTGACAGAGTCAACTATTGTCAGATGGTAACTGAGCCGCAGGCCTACAGCGAACACGCCCTACCTCACCCAATCTCCCCCCAATTTTTTTAGCTTTTGGCTGCCAGGACATTTTTGGAAATTCAATCTGAATCTCAAGCCTTTTCGGAATCGCCGGAGTCGAAGTTTGCTTGGCACGTGCATGGCACGTGGTCCGAAAATGAACTTCGACTTGAACTCAGCACCCCTGTTTTGTGACGCTGACGCACATCTCCTCATTTCGACCTCTGACGCGACTCTAGAAACCTTTTATTTGACCTCTCATACATCATGGAGGTGGCGAGTTCCAGTATAACGCATGCAAAGGTCAAACAGGTGCGCATTAATACCTCGATACTCGATTAGCCGTTTCAAATCAAAACCCTCCAATTTCCAAATCCATAGGAACTGCCAGAATTCTCACTAAAAATCGAGGAGTCTGCAGATTGTCATGAGCTATTATTGGCGCATGTTGAACGTGTCGAACATATGGAACTTTCAAGTAATGCCTCCAAGCTTCTCCACGACGAAACACCCGATGAACTATGTGACCTGGAACCTGGACATCCCAAGGACAATTCTCCTTCAGAGGAAAAACCTGTGGATAATCCTCAGAACCAAACGCGTCTTATCCTTGACTGCGTGCTGGTCTGGACATGGGCAGATTTGCAACGCCAGAAGAAGAAAGACGCGGAGAAGGATTCGGAGATGATGAAGGCTATTAAGAATGTAAGGGAAATCTCAACACTCCGTTCATGAAATGATGATGTTTCTTTCAGCCTAAAATCAAAAAAGTTGTGAAAGAGATGGGTTTACAGCCCAGCACAATTAGGTCGCGTCTAGAACCCATCGGTTTCGAGTTGTTCGACATTCAACTCGAAAAACACCTGATCGACACTCTCGTGCCTAGGATCTTTATGTCGAATACGTATGGAGGAAGCTCTCAATCTGTACATCCCCGCATTGCAGAAAAATTTCTGAATGTCCATGGACACAACGATTGGATGTACCTCGTCACCGATTTTCACCCCGACGCCCCTCAGGTACCGGGCGCTCCTGGAATATACCTCTGGCATTACGGAGATGGCGGTGAATGGGAGATGGGCAGGATGCGCGTGTTTACACGAGTTCAAACCAGCCCCAACCTCTGGCAATATATGGGAATGTATGAAGTAAAATTGGCGGCGCCTCTCACCAAAGAAGAATGGGCAGAACAAACGTCACTGGTACGAATGACATGGGCATCAAGGATAGCCAGTAGTGATTGGGGAAAGGAAATGTCTGCACGCATACGAGCGCGAAGGGACCTTGGTCGTGAGCCAACCCAAAGGGAAATTGAAAATATTCTCGCATCGTTTAAAGTTGGAGAAGTGGCGAGCGCACGGCAGGTCGAAGCTGCCTATTTAGCAGGCGAAGAGGTAAGTAAAATCCAAAATTTGCAATATGGCACAAAGCTTATCGTACTCTTCAGACCATGAGTGTTTATACCATGAAGTGTGTTGGGTATGACTGCAATTTTCAAAGGGGCCTCTGTGAAAAATTCCAGAACTGGACTGCTCCACCACCAAGGCCAAGAAAACAGAAAACCAAAAGAATCAAAAGGGAGTAGGCCAGGGGAATTATATTATTGAAGCTTAGATATAATTATTGTAAAGTCGATCTCGGAAGTTTAGAGACGCTTGAGAGACGCAAACTAATGAATTGAGTTGTTTCACCAACTTTCCTCCCACGTAGTTCATCAGCCGTTCCTGATTTTATTCTATTGAAGAGGCATTCGAATTTTTTTTGGACTCGAGCTATTCGATATCCAACTCGAAAGAATGATGATAGACACACTGGTGCCAAGAATCTTTCTTTCCAATACCTTCGATGGAAGCCCTCAGCATGAAGTACATCCCCGAATAGCAGAAAAGTTTCTTAATGTCCATGAACATAATGATTGGATGTATTAAAATTATGGTACATATGTAAACTAATAAGGTTGTGGGCAGTTGCCGGTCACATTGACCGGCCAGGTTTTGTCTTTTTGGTGTCAGCGGTTGCCGAAACAGCTCAGCGCTTAATTCAACTCTGGCAACCCTCCCTGAAACGATACCTTCTGGTGACAGAGTCGACTAATGTCTGATAGAAACTGAGCCGCAGGCCTACAACGAACATGCCCTACCATACCCAACCTCACTCCGTAATTTTGAATTCTAGCTTTTCATTTTCAAGCTTTTTCGATGTCCAAGTTCGCTTAGCACGTGCATGCCACGTGGTCCGAAAATGAACCAACTGAGCGCGCCTGTTTTGTGATGCCGCCAGACGCGCTTCTCCTTATCTCGAACTCTGATACAACTCAAACACCTTTTATTGGGTCTCTCATACACCATGGACGTAGCGAGCTCCAGTATCATGCACGCTAAAGTCAAACAGGTGAGCATGAATACGTCTATCCTGTATGTCAGTCACGTCGATTTTGATTAGCTTTTCCAATTCATAGGAAGTGCCATATGTTTCATTAAAATTTCAGGAGACTGAAGATAGTCATGCATTCTTGGAGCGTGTTGAGCGTGTCGAACGTACGGAATTTTCAAGTGATGCATCCCTTCCCCACAACAAAAAACCAGATGAGTCATGTGGCCTGGAACCTGGCCCACAGCCCAAGGACTCGGGCAATTCTACCTCTGAGGAAAAGTCTCTGGATCATCCTAAGAAACAAACGCGTCTTCTTTTTGACTGCGTGCTGGTCCGGACATGGGCAGATTTGCAACGCCAGAAGAAGATAGACGCCGAGAAGGATTCGGAGATGATGAAGGCGATTAAGAATGTAAGGGAACTTGAAATCTCAGCTCTCCGTTCATGAATTAACTATGTCTCTCTCAGCCTAAATTAAAAAAACGTGTTAAAGAGATGGGATTACAGCCCAGCACAGTTAGGTTGCGTCTAGAAGCCATCGGTCTCGAGTTGTTCAACATCCAACTCGAAAAATCCCTGATCGACACACTCGTGCCCAGAAACTTTCTTTCGGACACGTATGGGGGAAACTCTCGAGCTTTACACCCGCAAATTGCAGAGAAATTTCTGAATGTCCATGGACACAACGATTGGATGTACCTCGTCACTGACTTTCACCCCGACGCCCCACAGGTACCGGGCGCTCCTGGAATATGCCTCTGGTTTTACGGAGACGGGGATGGATGGCACGAGGGCCGGATGCGTGTGTTCACACGAGTTCAAACCAGCCCCAATCTCTGGCAATATATGGGAATGTATGAATCGAAAGTGGCAGCCCCTCTCACCAAAGAAGAATGGGCAGAACAACCGTCGCTGGTACGAATGACATGGGCATCAAGGATAGCCAGTAGTGACTGGGGAAAGAAACTGTCTGCGCGCATACGAGCTCGAAGTGACCTTGGTCGTGAGCCAACCCAAAGGGAAATTGAGAATACCCTCGATTCTTTTAGAGTTGGAGAAGCGGCGAACGCGCAGCAGGTCGAAGCTGCCTATTTAGCAGGCGAAGAGGTAAGTAAAATCCGGAATTTGCAATATGGCACAAAACTTATCGTACTCTTCAGACCATGAGCGTTTATACCATGAAGTGTGTTGGGTATGACTACGATTTCCAAAAGGGCCTCTGTGAAAAATTTCAGAAATGGACTCCTCTGCGGCCAAGGCCAAGAAAACAGAAAACCATGAGAAGAGAACGGTGAACCAAACGAGAGTAGACCATGGGTAGTATTACTTATTTCGAGTTTCATCGACCTCAGAAGTTTAAAGATACAAAGTATTGAATTCAGTTGTTTGCCAACTTTCCGACAGCGCAGCCCATCAGTTTCTTCTGATTTTATCCTATTGAGCAGGCTTTCGAACATTTTTTTGAAATTGTCGCTTGAACAATAAATCAAGCGCTCGTGGGTGAGGATTGCACGTGGTACGAAAACGCACTTAGGGGCAGCAGCCCTGTTTCGTAGTCCTAACGCCTGACGCGCATCTTCACATTTCCACATTTCGACCTCTCAAAATCTCAGCTCTGACGCGCTTCTATTGGTCTCTCATACATCATGGACGTAGGGAGCTCTAGCACAACTCATGCAAAGGTCAAGCAGGTACGCTTTAACACGTCGATTTTGCCAACGAGTTGTCGCAAAATGATTAAACTCCTCCAAATCCATAGGAATTACCAGATTTTTCACTTTTACTGAAAAGAGAGGAGACTCAAGATGAGAAAGAACTACTAACCAGTGCCGAGGATACGACACTCTCAAGCAGTGCACCGAGTCTTCTCCATGTCGACAAGAGAGACGAACTTCCAGAGCCTGCGCCTGCTGGACAGCCCCTGACCATGAAGAATTCTGACTCTGACCCGTCGGAGGACCAACCTTCCAACCACCCTAAAGAGACAACGCGTTTAATCTTTGATTGTGTCTTGGTTTGGAGACGGGCGGACTTGCAACGTCACAGGAAGAAGGAAACGGAGAAGGATTTACAAATGATGAAGGCCATTAAAAATGTCAGACAAATCTCTTGGTAGTTCAACGTCCATTGACTGACCATGTCCTCTCAGCCTAAAATCAAACAAGGAGTCAAAAATATGGGCTTGAAGCCCAGCACAATTCGGTCGCGTCTACAAGCCGTTGGTCTCGAGCTATTCGATATCCAACTCGACAAAATGATGATCGACACACTGGTGCCAAGGATCTTTCTTTCGAATACCTTCGGTGGAAGCCCTCAGGAAGTACACCCCCGAATAGCAGAAAAGTTTCTGAATGTCCATGGACATAATGATTGGATGTATCTCGTCACCGACTATCACCCAGACGCGCCTCAAGTTCCCGGCGCTCCAGGAATATATCTCGAATTTTACGAAGACGGGGAGTGGCAGCGGGGCCGGATGCGCGTGTTTACAAGAGTTCAAACCAGCCCCAATCTCTGGCAATATATGGGAATGTACGAAGTAAAACTAGGAACGTCTTTGACTAAGGAAGAATGGGCGGAACAGACATCTCTGGTACGAATGACATGGGCATCAAGGATAGCCAATAGTGACTGGGCAAACTTTGTCTCTGCACGCATTCGAGCACGGAGGGATCTTGGTCGTGAACCAAGCCAAGGAGAAATAGAAAACATTCGCGATTCATTTAAAGTAGGAGAAATGGTTACGGCGCAGCAAGTTGAAGCTGCCTACTTGGCAGGGGAAGAGGTAAGGACTCCGAAAATTTGAAGTATGGCGGGATGTCCTCACTCATATTGTTCAGATCATGGGTGTTTATACAATGAAGTGCATTGGGTATGACTACGACTTTCAAAGAGGCCTCTGTGAAAAGTTCCGGAACTGGGCACCCCCACCGGCCAGGCCAAGAACGAAGAAACCCATAAAAATCAAAAGAGAGTAGATACAACTTGTCAGAAATAATATTTTACAAGGACTATGTTTGGTTTCCTCGTGCCCAACTCGTGCCCTATACGTGCGTTTGAAATGCCCCAAAAGCAACACCAAAATCAGAATCACATTCTGTCTGGATTGATAGACAGGTATTGGAACACCATGCTCGTCCTCCTGTGATTTTTCTCTTCCTCTTCCTCGTCCTCCGCCTCCAATTCGCCAACAGCACCGTGTTTCTGAACACGCCTCTGCTCCCGCCGGCGTCTGTAGTCACGATTGCTTTCGTGTTCATCTTCATCTTCATCATGCGTCGCTGTCGACGAAGCTTTCGTGATTGTTGCTTCCACAGAGCGCTGGACGTCGAGGAGGTGGATTAGAACCCTGTGCTTGTCAGCCTTCTCGGAAAGAGAAGCGACGGCATCCTCTACAACCCTAGATGTCGCCTGCACATTCATCGGTTCCGCAAAACGATGGTCGGAAGCACGGCGCTCTTCAATTATGGGTTTTGGTGGATTCTTCTCTTCTTGTTCCTTCTTTTCAGCTTCTTCCTCCGCCTTGAGTTTCTGCTGTCTGGCCCTTTCGTCATTGACGCGTTTCTCCATATCATCGACCCAAAGCCTCAGAAGCTTTACGTCCGCCTTCCCTATCTTTTCTTTCCCCTCGCCTTCCCAGCGAGTGACCAATTCCTTCAGATCGCGCAGTCCCTTCTCCACAGGCTTCTCTGTGATTTGGTTAGGATCAGACGAGTCTACAGGAGTCGCAACTTCCACTCGGCGAGGATCGAGTTCAGGCTCAGGCCTGGTCGAGAGGGTCTGCACTGCGTAATACCAAATGCTGTCGTTGGTTGTGTGCGTATTGATCCTGTCGGTGAATGCAGTATGACGGGCTAATTCTACCGGAGTGAGTCCGACACTGTCTTCCATGCAAAGTATAACACTTGAAAAGGGATGAGAGGAAGGGGAGGGCAAGGTCTTGCTGATTTCGAGGATGTTTTTGGTAACTCCAGGGGATGAGCGTCGTATAGCGCAATGAAGAGGAGTCTGCCCATCTACATCACGCATCTGCAGAAGTGTGGATGCCAAGGAGGGGTCATGACGAAGAAGGAGGGTTGTTGCCTCGATGAACCCATGCTTCACAGCGACGTGCAATGGCTAAATAGAAAAAAGGTTGTTGAATAGGAATAAATATAGAAGGAAACCGACAACGTACAGTATTGAACCTAGATTTGGACTGTTGTTTAAGAAGTTCTTCTATTAATTCTTTTGGCAGTTTCTTGAGGAAGAATTCCAGGAGATATGCGTTGTTGTTGTCGCACATGGAGTGGAAGATATTCCATCTGCACGCTAAAGATCAATATACGGAGCTTTACAAAGAGAAATTTGGCGTGCCCTTTAGTAGAGTCGCGTTCCGCCGGAGAAACACCCGACCGGAGAATGTACTCAATGACATCGATGGTCATACTTCTTCGCACTGCGAAATGAAGAACATTCAAGCCAACGAATTTAATACTATGAAATCGGGAGATATCAATATTACGATCCAGTCGAGGAAAACATCAAACTTACTTCGTTTTCAAGGCTTGGGTCATCAGTGCAGGCTCAAGTTTGGCCAACAATTTGATTAAGTCGAGGTCACCGTTTATGAGTGCAGCGATGAGGGGTGATTCTCCAAGGAAATTGATTTTCCACCCCAACCATGCAGATAATTTCTCCTTCGCTTCAGCCGTGGGTGTTCCTTCGTTGAATAAGTTTCGTCGGAGCCAAATAGCTCTGACATCTCCATGGCTAGCTGATGACGTTGCGTAGGCCTTGTAAGCCTCAAGGGGTCTGTTAGATGCAAAGTACTTGACGATGCCTTTAGAGTTCTTAAGAATCGCTTTCCATAAGATAGGAGTTGTCTTGTCGCGCTCATTCGAATTCGAGTCCTGGGATGCGTTGGGGTCGTTTTTCGCAGCCAAGTCCATTCGCTTCTTTCCGTGGACGTCGAGACCAAGGTAGATCTTGTTGGAATCATTGGTCGCGATCGGTATTTCTTCTTCGCCTTCCTTGGGCCCTGTTTCCTTTTTGACAGCATCGACATTGACTCCCTCGCCTGTCCTGCGAATATATTCATGAAGGATGTCCACTTGGTCCTGGTTGATGATATCATTCAAAATGGCTTCACCAAGTTTCAGAGGTTCCGCGAGAGTCTGATAGAGGTTTGCGATGTGGGTGAACGCGTCTAAATCGTGGTCCGCGACAGCTTTTCCGAGATGGTTCGCCTGACCCGAAGTTCGTCCAGACCAATCGTCGGGCATATTCTTCTTGTACCAACGGGAAGTAACCTCGCTCAACATTACTTTGGGATGGACCTGACATTGCACAGCGGACGGACGAGTGGAAATGTCCACAAATCCGATATCCTGTTGGTCGACAGTCATTTCAGATTCATCAGAATCGCAGCTTTCGTCATCTGACTCGTCGTCTGTGAAAGGAGATCAATAAATATGTGTGAGGACAATAAAAATGCAACACCACCAACCGATATCAACATCAGCACTGAATTTTATCTTGTCTTTATCATCTTCAGGATGGTATTGAGCTGTTGCAATGGCGAGGATGACTTTGGCTGTGGACCAGCGTCGCCCTGCGATTGCGGCAAAAAGGGGCGTGTAACCTTTGATAAAGTTGTATTAGTGTGTGATTCCGATAGTAAACTGTACGAAAACTCACCATTCTGGTCATATCGTGATATCGATTTATCAATCATTTTCACCGAGATGTTCAATGGAGTTTGACCTCCATTTTCTTGGCCTTCGACAGGCAAACACAATCTCTGGATCTTGTCGTTGTCTCCTTCATAACAGGCCTCGTAAAGTTCATCATATGCGGAGCTAAGGTGTTGGGGTACGTTCTGGCGATCATACATTCGGGTGGCGGAGAGATAAACATAAGTTTCTTCCAGAGAGCCGGGTGTGTTATACGAGACGGTCTTCGTCTTACGAGACTGTTGACGATGACGCACGAACTCGGCGCTCGCCTGTGTCTCGATAGCAGGGTAAACTTCCCTCCAGCCTTTTGCACCCTTTTCGTTGAGAAGAGATTGGACCTCCAAAAGGAAGTCCCTGATGTCCTCCGTGCGCTGATACTGGTCCTTTTTAATCTTTAGTTCCTGCTTTTTGGCGATTTCTAGGTAGTTCAGACTTTGAGACCTGTCGGAGGTCAAAGAGTGATAGTAGTCCTGATGGAAACCCTTCCAACCCTCTTTCGTCTCCGAGTCGGGGTCAGACATGGGTGTATCCACTTCAGCGAGTTGTTCTTCTTCCTGCTCGACAATCAGGGCTTCGATGGACAGAATCGCTCTGTCAACCCACTCCTTGATCGTGCGTCGATAAGAGGCGTCGCTATATCGCGATAACGTTTGCATTGGACCGAAATCCACCGTCGCTCCTAGGCTGATCAACAACTTGATAAAGTCATCGTGCTGTTTCAACGCGACTTCCACGGGCTGGTATGCCAATTGAAGATAGTTCTTGACGTCTCCGTACATCGTCATACGCCTCACGACTTCGGGTTTGCTATTTTGTTCGGTAAATTATCAGTCAAAATTTATAAGAAAAAAAAAAGAAGATTGCACATACGCGACTTCGACTGCCCGAGTGACATCCTTTTCATCGAGCTCAATCTTTGCATCATAAGCAAGGAGAAGTGCCACGACTCCATAATGTTTGTGGTTGATAGCCGTCACGATAGGGAAAGCAACATTCTGGTTTTGCAACATTGGGAAGTCGATAACCTTCGCGGAATTGGGATCACAACGTAACAAAGTCTCCACCAATTTCATACGTCCAGCATAAACAGCAACGTGGAAAATCGTGCGCATGTTTTCATCTGCGGTGGATGACGAGGCGCCATTCTTCAGCAAGTGTTCCGCGATCTTGCAGGCCTCGTCTTCGTCGTCTCTAAGAATAGTGAGAGTGAGAGGGTGCATTCGACTCAAACGGTTTCCACTTGGCTTCGACTCGAGCTTGACATCGGCCCCAGCAGCGAAGAGGGCGTCGAGGATAGGAATAGACCCGAACAAGACAGCGTAGGAGAGCGCAGTAAAACCAAAGTCCCAGTCGGTCTCGTTCACGTTGATGATATCAGGTTGATCCTCCTCGTCTTCGATGTCTTGTTTTTCAGCTTCCGCTGCCTCTTCGCTTGCCTTCTTCGACTTTGGATTTTCGTCGTCGTCGTCATCATCACCCTCGTCGTCGGCCTCATCCGCATCTACCATATCGATGTCATCGTCGTCGTGAGAGCTCCAATCATCTTCAGAGGAAGGCCTTTCGACAGTAGGTTGCGAATCCATCGCATCTTCATCCTTGTCAGACGGATTCTTCTTCTCAGCCTCTTCGACATTCTTCGCGTTCTTCTCAAACAGCTTTTGAATGACAGTCAACTGGTCGAACTGGGCAGCGAGATGAAGAGGTGTTCTTCCATCCGCCAGGCGAGCGGTGATCCTCGCACCAGCGTCGATGAGGTCGCCTGCAATATCAGAGGCCTTAGAGAAAATGGCGACGTGAAGAGTGGTCCTCCCGACGTGGTCACGTTTATTGACATCGATGTCCTCTTCACCGAGAAGTTTCTGAACGGTCGCTCTATCGTGGGCTGCGATAGCAGTGAAAAGTGCCTGAGTAGGTTTGATGTACACTTGATCGCTCCATTCTCCGACATCGATGGGTTTGAAACTGCCCGTCATAGTTTGTCGGCCAGGATTTTCCTCGATATATCTGTTTGGACGAAGGGTCAATAAGCGTCAAAAATAGGAGGGCCAAAGAGACATACTGAATGCGACCACGGATGTATTTTTCGTCTTCCTCTTTCTGAAGTGCGTTCTCATCATCGTCGACGGGTTTAGGGCAGTGCTGTGGGCGTAAAGTTAAAATCAGGGGCGGTCATTGCTGGGTGAGGAAAACCACTGACACCACAGCAATCTTCCAGAATCTCTTCAACGGTGCCGAAAAATGCAGGATGACGGTGCAGACGACGGCCTTTGTTCTTGGGGTTGAAAGTAGCTATATTGATCTTAGGTCAGAAACCACCGAAGAATAGTGCGATATTGCCTTACAATTCATCCCAAGATCCTGTAAAAGACATGAACATTAAGTATAAAAAAAGAATAACACGATTGTCCACATACAGTCTGATAAATCAACTTGTCGACTCTGCGAGCATCCCATCCAGGTCCATACGGAATGTGAAGGGAGGCGACATCATAATCATTCATCTCGATGACACCAGAGTCCTGTTCGGCTTTGAGATCGCCTTTCAGAACGCGAGCCCGACGTCTATTGTAACTGAGTGCGTTTTGGTATATGCGACCCCGGAGTTGACGCCTCCCTTCCAAGAAGGTGTTTCGCATGTTTTCGTTGGACAATTTTTCGAGCGCCAATAGACGAGCTAGACCTTCCATCCTCGCGATAGAACGTTCGTAAATCTGGGTGATACAGTTGGTGAGTAATGCTTATATTTGGTGTGCTAGAGAATCTTACGGTAGGGTCGATCTTTGAACGGTCCAAAGTCGGCACATAGACTTCAAATGACCTTTGAGAATATTTGGCCAATCTGACTTCATAGGAAGGTGAGCGGCGACTCATGTCGACCGTGTTGCACTGTCGCATCATGGCGACGACGGCACGAGGGTTAGCCCAGACTCGGCTGCCTGTTAGAAAAAACCGAGTAAGTCGATGAAAGTTGAGAAGAAAAACAAAGCTAACCATCATATGCACAGCACGGGGCATCGATGTCAAATCCAGCAAGAATCTCTGCAGGAGATTGGTATAAACGCAGAACAATTTGCACAGATCGGTATGGGTATTGGGCTGGGAAGATTTGAGACGATGTTTGACTAGAGAAGAGAGAAAAACGCGTACAATGAATAGAAACGGTGTGCTTGGTTCGAATACAAGTCACGTCCCAAGGGACAGAGTCGCGTACAGCCTCGTAGATTGTCTTGATCTTGGCATCTGCCTGATCAACAACATAAGAAAAAGTATTGGAAAGGGTTGCTGGGGAAGAAATACCTGTTCAGGGGTTAGACCCCATAAGAAGAGATCCACATCCGAGGTGGGATATGCGCTGGAGTGGTAGAATTTCCTGATGGCGCGCTTAGACACCTTGTCCGTTTCGTTAAGCGGAGTCAAGCATGCGAGGACCGATCCTCCTGCAGCAACGACGTTGTTCCAATCAAGGAGCTGTGAGAGAGATCCTTCAGTAAAAATAGCCCAGTTCTTCTTGAACTCTTCAAGATCAGTGACGATCGACGGTTGGCCTTCGTCCCTTCGGGCCTCGATGGCAACGGGCATGACATATTTGGCAGACAGGTCCTCTGGGCTGTCGACGACTCTTGCTCTTGTGGTTCTGATGGTGTCTGGCGCGTCGAACACGTCGACAAGGCCAACATGGGGATTTGCGATGCGAGGATTCTTCTTGTCGGTCGCAAATAACTTCCTCAACTCCGCCTCCTCATCGAGTGATGGTTGGAGGACGGAATCGAGAGACACGCCAGGGCCAGCTGGCAGAGCATTTACTCGGGCGATGAAAGCTTCGATTTCAGGAGTGGGTTGCATTACTGTTCTGATTGTGATTCAAGTTGTGTTGGGGATTCGATGACCATGTAGGATCTGTATTTATAGGTTCGCGTTCATCAAAGCCCTTGTGAGAAATCGGTTACGCGTAACCGCTGACTTGCCCAAGAGGGGATCCATCTGATGCGCCAAACCGCGCCCTGCCACAAATGGAAAATATGAGGCGGGCCCGCCCTTTTCCCGCCTTCCCCCGCTCCCGCCGCGGAACCTATGGGTGATTGGTGAGTCATAACCAACGTTGAACGCCGTTGAACACGACGTACGAGGTGAAAACTGTGGCAGTATCGACTCATTTTTGTCAGCGCCAAGGGAAACGGAGTCAAGGTGTTTATTGTTCAGATGATGGTGGTGTGGAATCAGATCGTGGATCGAAAGGTCTTGAGTATGTCGTGGTCGGAGCTGAGCCCTGAGGTCTCTCCATTAACTCGTCCTCCTCAGGCCCACCGGCACCGGTCCTTGACGAGAAGTAAACATTAAAAGAAGTGTTAACTTGAACGTTGTTGTCATTTTGTTGAACGTTTCCGTTGAACGCCTTGCGATTGGCGCCTCACATTCGTCGTCGTCGTCGTCGGCCATGGCTCAGACGCGAAGAATGAAATTGAACAACGAAAACTCTGGTCAAAGGGAACATGAACATAAACACTGTTCAAGTTGTTGCTGCCACCACTGGCAGTGAGAGTTGTATCATTACATAAGCAGCCACTCTGGCGCTGGCAACAATTAATGATCAGCTTCAGTTGTGGACGTTCTTTCTCCTGGACCCCATACTCCTCCCTTTTGTTTTTCTTAAATTCTCTTCTTCGAGGCAGCTTTATATGCCATTTTCCTCCTAATTTTTACCACAACCTTTTCGTCGTTCTCAGAAACTCAAGAAACGAAATTTCGAGCAGGCCCTATACCCCATTTTCCCCCTTTTTAAATAGCCTCCAAAACTATGAGCGGCGACCCACGACGTCCTGTTCGTCAGGATACGTTCGACTTACGGAGTCAAATACATACCGACGATGGCCATAATCTACAAGCACACGCCGATGCAGCGAATTACGAAGAAGAGGAACACTCGATGATGGAAGACGAGCTAGTAGACGAAGGGGGCGACCAGATATACGACGACGACGAATCCTCCATACTCTCGATACCCAACGACTCCATAGACTTCGACATGGTCTACGCCCTGCATAGTTTTGCTGCCACTGTTGAAGGACAAGCCAACGTCGTCAAGGGCGATAGTTTGTATCTCATGGATGACACCAACAGTTATTGGTGGTTGGTCCGGGTTCTTAAAACCCAAGAAGTTGGCTATATGCCAGCTGAGAACATCGAAACGCCCTTCGAAAGGCTCGCTCGGCTGAATACGCACCGAAATATTGAGGTACGAAATTGTCATTTCAAATTCAAATACATTGTTTACCTATATATTTCTACTGTACATAGCTCATACTCCCTACCGAAGAGGAGGACAACGACCCTGGTCCTGGTTTCCGTAACCTCAACGGCGTCCAATTCCGCGAAGACTCCACTTCCCCGCATGCGCCTAGGAGCGACAGCAACAATAGTCGTGCTCATAACCGAAGAAGCGTTACCTTTAACGCCATTCGGTCTCAACATCGTTTCATTCCCTCGCCCAAGGATGGAGAGCCCACAGACGACGACGAGGAGGAGTGGGACACAGAAGGTTTCGAAGATGAAGATATAGAATTGGCGCGAGAGCAATTCATGCAGGGAATGGAGGATGATTTCGTTTCTGCAGGAATGGAGGGCGATGATGGAATGCAGTGGGACGATTCTGCCGATGAAATACAGCATCAGGAGCAAATCAGACCAGGTCAACCTGGTCCATCCATCCCCGACGCACTACAACCTGGTTCCATGCGCGATTATCAGGAGCAACAGAGGCTTCGTCAACAGCAACAGGAGCAGCAACAGCAAAACGAAGAACAATATGTTCGTCAGCAAATACAGCTCAGGAACCAGCGACTTCAGCAACAGCAGCAACAACAAGCTTTGGCCCAGCAACAGCAGCAGCAACAACAACAGCAGCAGCAGCAGCAGCAGGCAGCGCAACAAGCCGCTCAGGTGCAGCAGCAGCAGCAAGCCGCTCGCGCATCCGATCCTCGAGAGGCACTCCAGCAAGAGACTCCTGCCTCACAGGCACCCAGACGCATTGACCCCGCAGAAGCGACCGAGACTCGAAAGATGACGGCTACACCCACCATCGCGCGAGAGTCCGAGGACAGAGCACCTGGCCAGTACCTTCCCAGCATTGTCGTCGACGACGACCGTTCAAAGAGATCTCGCGAAGATGAATCCAGCCTCTCTGACGAGTCGGCGAAGAAAAAGGCCAAGTCAAAGGAGAAGATGGCGCCCCCAGTCAGTTCTGCTATGTACAACAAACCACAGCCGACCAAATTGCGCAAGGAACCATCTGGGAAGGGTGATAAAACCGACACGGAAGATGAAGGAAAGGACAAGAAGAAGAAGGGCTCCATGTTCAAAGGTCTGTTCGGTGGGGGAAAGAAAGACAAGCCGAAAGACAAAAGCCCTTCCATTGCTTCTTCCGAAAGTAACGACTTCGCAAGCCGTGGATCCACCGATTCCGGAAGTCGACCTTCACCTCCGGATGGTTCACTCTCTCCCGTCACTTCAGTCGCTCAGCAGCAACAACAGGCTATCAGCCTCCGAAACACGGTCACCGAAATGCGAGCTGCCTCGCAACCGAATCAGGCTGTTCCATCGACACCGGAGAGGGCGCCTCAAGTTTCGGAGCACGCGAACCAACTCCGCCAACGCGATCAACAGCACATGACGCTCTACAAAGAGTATCTCAACAGATCGCCCTCCTCGCCTCCAGAGGCGCAGCCGTCGTATGGTCTGCAATCCGCATCGGCCGTCATGCTCAGCTCGCCGTCTTCGAGCTCTGCACTTGGTCCGCCTACTTCGAGACCTCGACCTGGTTCCTTGATTCTCACCAGCCCATCTGCCAACGATGGCCAAGCGAACTTGAGTGTTATTCGAGTGTTCGCAGGCAAGAACTTGCAAACGGAAGCCACTTTCAAGACTGTCCTCTTGAACCCTTCGACAACTGCCTCTGATCTCGTCAGGCAAGCTATCCAACGTTTCCGATTGCCCGCTGGAGAGGACGAGAACGACTATTATCTCACTGTCAAACAAGTGGAAGGTGGAGGCTCTGCTGTGCTTCAGCCAACGGAAAATCCTCTTGTGGTTTTTGAGACATTGGTCGTCGAGACGATGGAATTGCCCAAAGTCAAGAGAAGTAGCGTTGGGAGCATCAGCTCTGTATCGAGCAATCTTTCCATGCACCCCGCTATCAAGAAACTCTCCATGAACGACTTCACTGACGACTCGGCTGTTAAGTTCTATCTCAACCGTAAAGCCGACGATAATGTAGACGACAGCTCGACCGGACATGGGTTGGACGAAACAATGATCGCTATTGACAAATCACAGTCGGACTCGGACTTGCAACACGGCCTCAAATCCCAATACCTTTCTCTCGCCACCGCTGGTGCCAACGTCGCACCGGAACGCTTCACGTCACCCTCCATCCGGTTCGCTATCCAGCTCGTCATCTATGCTGAAGATCTTCCCAGCGATATGGCCTTCCATCCCCAGACGGAGGCTATCGTGTTCAAGAATACTTTGGCCGATCCTACTGCACCCGTCCTCGTCTCTCCCAATTTGAGACGAAAGATCTTCATGTTCCCCAAGAACATCACCGTCGCCGAGGTCACAGAGATTAGTTTGGAGAGGTTTGGGATCCAGGACGGCGTCATTGACGGTGGAGACGAAGTCGAAGACAAGACTACCAAGCGGCGGAGTGGTCTACGAGTCCGATACGGTCTCATGGTCAGCATTGACGGACAAGGTACTTTTCTCGCTTTTTTGCGAAGACCGAAAGCTAATTCTCTTCTTTTTCTCAGAACGCGAGCTTGCGCCGTCCAGCAAGATCATCGAAGCCTTCCCTCGTCCACCCCAATTTAGAGTTCCAGATCGTCAGATGTCCTCCAACAAACGCCGGTCTATGGACTCGTCGCAGCTTTTGGGTTCGATCGAAGACATCCGTTCTGACGACCCCGTCTTCGTTCTTCGCCGTGCCACGTCTTACCGCAACTCCACTTCTCGAAAACGATTCTCGGCACCTTTGGATGAAATTGCCCTTCAACACCTTCACCGCGAATCGACGTCGAGTTATAATTCAGAAGCTATCGGCCCTGCAGAAGATAGCCGAGTCAAACAGCCCTCTCGACAAGAAATCATTGCCGCACAACGTGCTGCTACTCGTGCTACACAGAAAGCCATCGTATCTGCGTCCTCAAATTCGGTTCGCGGTATGGATGTCCTCCTACCAGGCAACGCGATGCTCCGTAGCTCTCGTTACGAGACGGGTGATCGAATGCGATACTCGTATGTCGAACCGGATGGCGAAACCTACGATATCAGCGATATCATCGAAGAGGAATGGAAGGAAATCAACACGAACAACATCAACGACCTCCTCGAAGGTGTCTTCATCCGCAATAAAGACGGCATTGGGGAGAAACTCGATCGTGTTTTGAACAAGATCAGGAAAGGAAAAGGGAAAGAGAAAGACTACTCTTCGTTGTCAAGCGCGGATAGTCGGCCTTTGTCCACTCTTTCCGGTTCTGAGTACTCGGTTGACGATGGAGAAGTCGTTTCACGATCTGCAACGCCTGGGTCTGCCGCTCTAACATCCAAAATGGACACTTCTCCGAGAGAACGAGAAGAGCCTCAAATCACTTCACGCTCCACACCTATCCCCAACGCGAGCCCCGATACAAGAAGTGCCAGCAGGCCTGGTACGACGACACCTACTGGTGGCCCAAGATCAAACCCTTCGCCCACGCCCGTGGCAAGTCGTCGTAACCCATCTATCGCATCTATCATGTCAGAAAACACAGGACGTGGCACACCCGATCGCGGCACACCCACTAATCATCTCTCTCGCGTCGACGAAGAGAAGTCTTATGGGCGACAACAACAACAGCAGCAGCAGCAGCAACGAAAGATTGTCATACCAAAAGATGACTTCGGCCTTTCGCACATGATGAACATCATCGAGTTCAAGGCTTCAGTGCCGAAACAACCTGCAACTCCCATGCATCCTGTCGATGAACTCTTGTTCGGGACACCTGTGGACCTCCAGTCGTTGCACCCAGACGTGCGCAATATCTATGCTGCTGGTTTCAAACAGCTTGAGGACATCGATAAAGTACGTTTTCGTCTGCTTCTATTCTTGCGTCGTTCCTAAACTGATCGATTGTGTTTCTTTTTTCTTTTTCTTCAGGTCCTCGATAGTTACATTGCAAAGTCTGTGGTTGGTGCCTTCTAGTAGTTCTCCGCCATTACGCCCACTACCTGCACGTCTCAGTCACTCCTTTCTTATATTATCTTGGTCCTATTTTTCTGTAATTTATCGCAATCGTACACTGTTCATGAAATCGTAGCTGGCCCCCGTTTTTCTTGACGACTTATCACTCTTTTTTTTTTTTTCTGTCCTGAGCCCTATCTCTGTTGCTATCTCTGATCACTACATACTCTACTACTTCATTGTATTTCTGTCCACCTCAATATATTTATTACCAATCCCCGTCTGTCTGAAAATCCAGTCCTCCGGTTCCGACGGCACCAAACTTGAATAAATTGCCGGCCGGAAGAATGACGCCGTCAGTTTGCAAAGTCGAAATGACCTACCTGTAACCTGCAACCTGAGTCTGTCAGAGCTGTCCATATTTATACGCAGCACCTCCGCACCACCCAAATGGACAGCTTTCTCTTCTCTCATTTCTATTTCACGTCGACCATCCGTGGTGCCAATCAGGATTCCATATTCCCTCCTGATTGTGATTGAACACAGCAAATTGAACGTAACGGATTGACCTTGTCGAAAAGGTCTTTTGACTGTTGTCTTCCAGTTACCTTGCAGTTACCTGAGGACTACACGTTCTTCATCCATTTCTATACACTGCCTCTGGTAGAACCAAGAGCTATACGGACCTCGGAACAATCTGAGTGAGTCATTGGGTATTTAACTCCATCTCAATCGCTAACCAGGCTGTCCTTCTGCCCAAAAACTCCAGTTAACTACCCTCTCTGGAGACAATCTTCCTTACAATCTGGAGCTCGAATAGCTCGAACCTTCAATCAAGGAGATCATGTCCCAACAGGGATCCACCGCCCCATCTTATACTGAGAAACCCAGACAGGTCCACTACAATACTCGTGAGTAGGCCGGTCCAGCCCATCGCGCACGAGGTCATGCTAACCTCGATCTCCTACAGACCAGAGTGGGCACTACATACCCCAGCAGGCCCAACCATACTACCCACCAGAGTTACACGAATACCGAAAGGAATACCAGCCGTATCAGCAGACACAACCCCAATATCAGACCCAGCCCCAGGTTATCTACGTCCAGCAGCCACAACAACAACAGTTTTACCAGTCCAGTAATCCGGACCTGTGTTGTCTCCCGGCTTGCGCCGCCTGGTATGTCCTTTCTATGTTGATCGTTCGCCGTCTGGAGAGATCGTTAATCGATGTAACATCTCGATGTTCTTACAGTTGTGCGGGAATGGCAGCAGCAGTGTTCTGTTGCCCATGTTTCTTTTGCTGTTAAGATTCTATGCGTGCCAGATTCCTTACGTTCACCGATTCTGCATCCTCGATTCATAGCCTCCCTATTAACACGTCCACCTTACATCTGTCTGATGGTTGTATCATTGTAATATGTATTCCCACTGTATTTCATCCACTTTTTATAATATTCTCGCTGGATAGATGGCACCTATATGATCAATATCCTTCCATGTATTTATTATTACTTACCCGCCAGTGAAATCATGAATTTTACCCATGTTCCCATTATCACCTTGAGCCCATGATAATCATTTCATCTCTCTGATTCGAATTGAGGTATAATTTCTTTTTCCTATTGAAACTCATAGTATAGATATAGTCTTGTACAAAACACAAAAAGATGACTTGACTACATCGACGATTCGACCCTCATCAAAAGATATTGGCGACATACCTCGGTGCATTTTCTTTCGACCATTCTGCATTACTACATCCAAACTCATTCACGAGGAACTGTGAAGATCCAAATCTTCCGTTCCCGTCATTATAACTCACGTAAACACCTGCGTCTCCAAACCCAATGATATCGGCACGTCCGTCCCCCGTCAAATCGCAAACAAAACGGGGGTGCTGGCTGATCCTCCAACCCTGCGTGTAGCAAAAATTGGCGATGACAGCTTTGTGCGGTTGGAAGGTCCCGTCGCCGTTGTTGAGTGCGATATACACGTTTCTCTCGCCGAAGGTGATGATGTCCCCGCACCCATTTCCTGTGAGGTCTGCGATGCGAACAAGATGCTTATCCACACGCCATCCGGTATCATAGCCAAAGTCGCTAGAGACTTTTCGGACTGGGGTGAAGGGTGCCTTGGGGTCGCCTGTGTTGAGAGATACGTAGACGCCATCCCAGAAAAAACCGATCAAATCTGGGAGACCATTTCCAGTAAGGTCGGCGACGAACCTAGGGTGGCTTCCCCTCCACCCGGTGGTAACGCACATATCTTGGAGTACGGCTTTTGCTGGGTGGAATGTGCCGTCTCCTTTGCCCTCAGCAACAATGACGGCCTTGTGTCCGAATCCAAGGATATCCAGAAAACCATTTCCAGTCACATCCGCTAAGAAACGAGGATGGTCTTCCACCCTCCAACCTCCTGCATTTTCCGAGTACCCAAAATCATTTTGGAGGCCATATCGCGGAGGACCGAATTTGCCGTCCCCTCTGTTTAACGAGACGAGCACGCCGTGGTTTCCGAACCCTATAATATCTGCCCTCCCGGTGTTGCGAAGATCGGCCATGAAGCGAACATGTTTGTCGACTCTCCAACAATCAGCGACATAAGAGAATTCTTCAATCACCTTCTTTGAGGGCTGAAAAGTGTTGTCGCCATTGTTGACGGCGATATAAACGGCTTTATCACCGAAGCCGACAATGTCCAGACGACCATCCCCTGTGGTGTCTGCTAAGAGTCGGACGTGCTTCTCGACTCTCCAGCCCATGTTGTAGGTGAAGTCGCTGCCGACTTTCTTGACTTGGATATTAAATCCATTTCGCAGAGCATAGACTCCAGATTCTCCGAATCCGATGATATCTGCTGTCCCCCGACTGCGAGTGGTGATAGCAACTAAAAAGTATCAGTGATACTCATGATCGTCGTTCAGAGTGTCATGTCGAGATTGTGATGGTCGAAAAGATGTACTTTACATACTCACCAGGCATGGTTTGGGTAACGATGCATGGATTTCTCTTGACCAATTTATGAGGGCCTGTGGCCACGACCGACTGTTTGTTAAATCACAGAAAGACGGCCAGTAACTGGCAAAGGTTCGTACCATCTGATCCATCTTCGGTCTCTGTTTTTGTTGACATTGCCAGTGGTTGTTGCGATGAAAAACCTCAATTTAGATGAGGATATTGAGATTCAACTAGTCGACTTGAAAGAAAGAAATAAACAAGGATTGAATGTAAATTCAGAATATTGAACGCGAACCAAACGTGAAAACCCCATTACAGCGGCAACTTCCGGCACTCATAAGAAACACAACACCTCAAGAGTCAAAACGCCAGTCTTTTCTCTCATCCCTCTACACCGTCAACACCAACTAAGCCCGTCGCGGCTACTATTCGCAAGCGATCTGGAGTCTCAGAGTCGGAATCTTTTTTGCAGTCAGGACCAATGAACATCCAATGATCCAATAACACACCATGGCAGGGTTGCAAACTTGGGAGTCAGTTGGAAAACGCGTTTGGATAAAATCTTGCTGTCAGTGGTCCGCCAAAACAGCCTCGAATGGTGGTAGATTAGATCCAGCGTATCAGAAACACTGGTGTCGGAGTGGGATAATGAGGCTCCAGTGGTTGGCTTGAATGACCACGATGTACCAGTGAGTAATATTAAACGTATCTTGGTTTATTCCGATTCAATTGCATTGCTGACATGTTTTTCTTTATCTCTTCTTATTTACAGTGCTCATCAAACGAGGAGGGACCTTCTGCAGTTCAATTTCTACCTCAGGCTCGATCACCAGTCCTCAGGGAGAGACTGAGCCCAAACGAAAACGGGTCACAACAGCCTGATTATCTTCCCAACAGACCAGGAGCACCCCTGGACAATCCTCCTTGGGAACCTCCAGTACTCCTTCGGCCGCCCTTCCTCTCGAAGGTGCAACGGATCATGGAGAAATCTGTCATCTGGGACTATGGTCGTCGGTCTACCTCGTATCCAGAGCCAGCAGTATCTGGTCCGGCGGCTCACCTTATTTGTGATGTCATAGGTCTGTTTCCAAATTTTGACTCAGACTCGACCAAGACTCAACGTCGACCTGGCGGAAGACACATTTCCAATTTCTTCATCTGAATAAAACAACCATGCGAAGCTTTTATGTTTTTCGCCCCATCCTTTCTTTCGGGAACACAGTCCTATGCGTGGTCTTCCCAACCATGAGCACCCTTCGCCGAAAGACTACTACGCCATTCCTTGCACATCTAATTCTTGTCATTATGCCGAAGAGTGGCATAAGGCTATTGCGGGTGACATACACTCCCCGAGCGACCAGGACAATGTTCAAATCACCGAAGCACGTTGGTACAAAGACTCTTCCAGCCTCGAACACGAGTGTCTGGTTCTCACTCTTAACGTCAAGCAACCCGGGAAACCTCTGGCTGAATATCGCGCCTTTATTTCTGTCGCAAAATTAGACGTTCAAGAGACGATCAATGCGGCTCTTAGCGAGGAAAACATACCTCTGCAAGTCCTGCCTGATCGTGTCGTCGAAGTAAGCCATTCACTTATTTTCAATGCTTCGCAATCCTTAAACTGTCATATTTTTCTTTCTCTTAGTCTATGGACGAGACCGAAAGACGTGCCGTCGCCGAGCAAATCTTCGTTAGGCTCAGAGAAGAAGTTGGGCTCATCTTAACACGAGCGGAACGTAGCAACACCCAACTGAAAAACCCGTCGAAGGCCATCTCTAAGCCAATCATTGCAATCGACCTGATCTCCCGCGTTAGCGCCAAGCAGGAATCTGAGGGCATCGAAAATTTGACGATGAAGAACCCTGAGTTATCGGAAACCTTCCTATTCGAAAGTAGCACATTTCCCCTTCGCGACATGGGGATCATGCTCCACGAGATTCAGAAAGTCCACCCCGCCTATACGTTGAAGAAATCGTGGACGAGAGAGCAATTACTTAGGACGATCAATTCGTGAGCGAACAAACTTTGTGTTTGTGTGTGATTGATTTTCTGACGTCGTCTCTCTTGCAGATAAAACAAGAGTGGGAGGCGGGAAAGGGCGGGAAAGCTGAATCCGACGCACGCCTGGTAGCCAGCGAAGAAGCTCGTGTATATTTCATGCTGTGTGTTGAATGTTTGTAAAACAACAGGGACACGTCAAACGAACGATAACCAGTGTAGTGATCATCGACGATTCAGATGGTCCAAGTCGACGGAGAAAAATCGCGGGACACTGGCATTCTTACGATCTGATCCATCTTGGATTTCTTTTGACATTGACATTGAACTAAGGATGCAATGAAAGGTTTCGATTTAAAAGAGAATATTTAGTCGACTTGAAGGAGGATATGTAGAAGAAATTCGAAAGAAACAAGGACCAGTTGAAGCCCGGCCCGGATGTCGGAGTTTCAATTTAAAATAATGTTCTAAATTTATTCAATTCAAGGCTCTCAGGTTCACTTTATTTTTCTCCAGTTCCTCGATGCCTCCAGCAGTAGGCAAACCACCAGCGAGGAAGCGGACGAGGAAACGCAAAAGAAGAGCCGCATCATCCAGCGAATCTTCGTCGTCGTCGTCAGACTCGTCTAGCGAAGACGAAAAGACAGTCACCAAACCAAAAGCTGCACCCGTAACTGTAGCGCAACCTTCTGCTTCGTCTTCATCGTCTTCCTCAGAGTCGTCTTCCTCTTCTTCGGAATCAAGCTCTTCAGAGGACGAGGATGATAAAAAAGCCCCACTAAAACGAGGACGACCCAACCAAAAATCGACCACTTCTGTTGCTGGTACTGCGCCTCAGGCGCCTCGCAGGTTATCTCCATCGCCGTCACCTCCACCGCCTACCCTCCCTTCTTTCCTTCCTTCGGCGGACACCACGAGTCCAGAAGATGCACAAGCAAAAGAACAGCAGTTGAAGGATAGATTCCGGCAGTTTTGGATGACGTCGGTCGCTGATGGGTTCAGGGACGATTTGGAAGAGATACGCAAGGTGTGTTTCGTTTTTTTCTCTGGGTTGCTCTTGATCTTCTCATTTTGATTTGCTATATTATAACAGGAGCCAAACCTTGGAACCTCTCGCCTCGCTTTACTGATTGATTCTTTGGCCTCTGGTGCACAAGTATTCAGTTTGTCTAGTACCGTAAACGCCGATTCAACGATTAATGAAATGGACGTCGTTTTGGGTTGACACGACATACAACCTTTGTGAGCGATTTCTATGAACGATCATGACAAAACAAAATGAAGATTGATTCACTACATTGGCGGAGCTTCGTCGTGTTCTATGGGTATTTGCCACCGAGAAATGGTTCGAACGTTGTGCACTCTGCACAATCAGCTCGCACCGCGGTCCAGATGCAATAGCAAGAACCAGAGTGATGTGAGACCAAAACATACATGCAAAGAAAATAAAAAGGAAGAGGTACATGATTGAAGCTCTCAGCCGCCAGCCTCTTCTTCTCTTGAAGCTCTCGTGCAAGCCTCCCCTTCTCTTCACGCTCTCGTCCACGACGTTGGGAGTGGTCCGAGCCGTATTTTTCATGTTATTTAATCAAGGCTTGATCAAGTCTTGATCAATATGAACGGACCGGATGCTCGATACTGGGGAAGTATTAAATATTTACAGATAAAATAGAAATTTTGGAAAACGTCTTGAGATACAGGTAAAACGATCTCTACATACCTATGGTAAATGTTAGACTGTTCTTGTGCGATACAGAAATTATTTACACCAAGCCTCCAACTTGAATTGGAAGCTGGTACTTGATGCCGACACCTTCGGCATGCCGCATTATGCCGCATTTTCAATATCCGCTATGATGCTGTTCCTGATCATGACTCCGAGTTCTTCCAACTTTCACCTAACTTTTACCACTCTGATCCGCAATTACAACCCCACTCGTTTCTACCGAAGACGCCCTGCTCAGATTATTTGTGCCCCTTAAAGCCTTTGAAAAATGGGTGTGCAAATACTCAAATATGCTATAATTTTGCCACTTTTGTCGGGTGACTAGGCAAGGTGTAAGGCCCATGGTCACCGATGTCGAGCCTTCGAATCCGAGGACACACCTGAAATTCATCTTATGTTTACCGCATGGAGTCCAGAATGTGCCGATCCTTATTTCCAATCAAACCCTTCATCGATGTTATCCACCAGGACTTTAAAAATATGGCCAAATCCGAATGAGGCGGGATTTGATTTTACCTCCGCGTAGCATTCTGCTGCAGGAAATGAAGTTATTCTGTACGTATATGCGCATATATATGTGATACTAGTCTCGACTCACTCCACCTACTGGCCAGCCGTTGCATCGTTCTGTGAAATAGCTTTCTAGACCTCCAAGTTTGCAATGGGGAAGGCCCAGTCTGAGACTATTACGCAGAGTATCTTATGCGAGATTTCCATAACGCTTCCCACTTACTCTGGGTTCGAAACGTGCATGATAATGGACGAAATATACTAATTTCAGAGATGAGTTGATCAACCCCATAGGAGCGCTTATTACTCTGCGAACCAGGGTACACTAAACCTAGATGGTCCTAGCCAAGGTCCACCGGAGTAGATCGACTATATATACGAATAACAGGAATTCTTGAGAAGGACAATCCATTCTCCATCATCCATTATGACTGCCACCATCGAAGAGGTTTCCGGAAAGACGTTCGACTTTGTCATCGTCGGTGAGTTGACAACTGTTCATCATCGTTCAGACCACTCAACAGCATTGCTTTCAGGAGGGGGAGTGAGTGATGTTGATGTCCATAGAGAGTCGGAACGCGTACTGAGCTTTCGACCCCACTTGTAGACCGCAGGCCTAATCCTGGCTAACCGACTCACAGAGGACGAATCCGTGTCCGTCCTTGTTCTTGAAGCTGGTGATGCCAATCTCGCGGACCCTGCCCTTCGTGCGTACTGGTCGTCACTCGAGTTCTCCTTTCATAAAACTCAACTCATGAATAAATGTAGTGACTCCTGGGACTTTTGGAAGTCAGTTCGGAAACCCGCAATACGAGTGGGGCTATGCCACCGTGAGTTTCCGTTCATCCACCTTGCAAGAATCACGATACCAAAACGCTTTTGGGATTCCACAGGAACAACAACCTCATTGTAATGATAGGGCTGTACCTTGGCCTCGGTGAGATATGGGGTGTTGGTCGATATCTCACGATTATTGACTGTTTCCTAGTGGCAAGGGCCTTGGAGGAAGTTCCGGAATCAACTTTTTCCAATATCATTACCCCTCAAAGTCGGACATCAACGGTTCGTCGTTTGACATATGTATACTCTCGCAACATTTCATCGTACGATCTAGCTTTCGAGAGTCTTGGAAACCCCGGATGGAACTGGGATTTATTGAAAAAATATCAAAAGAAGTCGGAACGCTTCATCCCCCCAGCTGTCAAGGAGGAGACTATGAGCTACGACCTGGCGGAGCACGGTACAGATGGTAACTTGACAAATTTCTTCTATGCTTTTCCCCTTGAGATTGACTTTGAGCCTCAAAGGCCCTCTCATCACTGCCTATGTGACAACACCCTCGGGTTTGGAGACTCCATACCACAATGTCAGTTGTCTTCTTTCTATCATTTCTCATCGGCAAGGCTGACCAAACTTCAGACCCTTGCTAACCTCGGAATTCAACGCGCAAAAGATCCCGTGAGTATCATTGTATTGAGTATGTGAAAGGTCATAAATGAACGTCCATATTACAGCTCTCTGGTGATGTGAGTAACAATGGTCAAGCCATATTTCGGAGGACTTATCAAACTGTGTCTATCAGCACACAGGTACTTGGTTGACACCAATGACCATCCACCCCGAGCTCCACGTCCGAACCTATGCCGCAAACGTTTGTTAATAACTAATGTTATGCTTCTCCTGTTTCTAATGTTTCATCTCTAGGCATACTATTCCCCCGTCGCAGATCGCAAGAACCTCACAGTTCTGACATTGGCCCGTGTCGCCCGTATCGAATCGACCACCAATGCAAGTGGCATTCTAACCGCAACAGGCGTACAGTTCTTCCATAACGACGCGACGCATACTGCCCATGCAGGAAGGGAAGTTATTTTGTCCGCCGGGTATGTTGCTTGTTTCTCTTTCGACGACGAATGAACGCTTGACTGACGATCCTTCTGTAGATCTCTCATTGACCCCCAGGTCTGTATATTGGGATTCGACCTGCTTCCCAGTTATCAAGGGCTGACAAAACTTTGTATAGATTCTCGAGCTTTCTGGTATCGGAAACAAAGACGTTCTCGATAAATTCGGCATTCCTGTCAAGTTGGAGATCCCAGGAGTTGGCAGCAACATCCAAGAACACGTACATTGCGGAGCAACCTTTGGTAATTTTCTTCGTCAAGGATTCGGGCGTACCTCTTTCTGATGCTTTTTGTCCCGCCAGAAATCCGCGAAGACAGAAGCGATGACGTGTTGACATTTGACTGTCTGAGAGATCCTGTCGAACTTGGGAAGCAGATCCAGCTAATGTATGATGTTACCGTGCTCTCATAGTGATGTTTGGGTTCTAACAACTCGACACAGCATGACAGAGGGTAAAGGCGTGTTCGGAATGGGACTCAGCATGATGTCGTTCTTGCCCCTTGGTAAAATCAGCCCGAACGCGGACGCTATCTACGCCGACCTCGAGAAATCGATCAAGGAGGGCATCGCGGCCAATAAATACTCCCCTCTCTACATCAAGCAATTCGAGCTCCAAATCCAAAGTCTCAAGAACGGACAAGCTAATTGCGAGACTTTGCTCGCTCAAGCCGCTGCGCCTATCCCTGGTTAGCCACAGTTCTGGTGGATGTTCAAAAAATTTTACTGATGATTGGTGCGTTGTGCAACTAGGTATCGCTCAGCCAGGAAAGAAATATATTTCATTGTCTTCCTTGTTGAACAACCCTTTCTCTCGTGGAACAATCGTGGGTGCAATCATTTTACCTCGATGATTCTCGTACTTATTGATATGTAGCACATCAAATCAACCAACCCCCTTGACTTCCCCGCTTTCGACCCTCATTACTTCGAGGAGGAATATGGTAAGAAGAAGTTAAACGGTTTAGTGGAGGAGCGGAACAGTAATCCCATTTTATGTTAGACATCAAATTGCTCGTGGAGATCTTCAAGTTCAACCGTCGTGTCGCTCAGACTGAGCCATTGGCAAGCTTCCTGAAACGTAAACCATTCCCTTTTCACTCGATAATTTTTTTGATTAAAACTATCATTCGTAGCCACGGAGGTCTTCCCTGGTCCAGATGTTAAAACAGATGCCCAAATTGCTAGTAAGTGATAGTCAATTCGAAACACTGTGCCATTATCTAAATCATGTTTCCACCCAGACTACATCAAAAATACCATTGGAACAGTCTACCGTGAGTTGTGGAATACATTCCACTATGTCTACGCCTTTTAAACACAAGATACAGATACTGTTGGGTCTTGCTCGCTACTCCCCTTCAAGGATGGTGGTGTAGTCGACACTAAACTCAAGGTCAGTTGGCTTTCAAATATTCGATAACAATAGGGAGTAATTTTTCATCTTTTCCATAAGGTTTATAACACAACCAATTTGCGTATCATCGACGCCTCTATCATCCCGCTCCATGTTGGTGCACACATTCAAGGTACTGTCAAACTTTCCTTTTGCTTCCTAGGATTGGATATTGAACGCATTTGTTAGCGATAACCTTTGCCATCGGTGAAATTGGTTCGTCATTTTCATGATTTTATATTGATGAGCGTCCGACTCATTTTCTCATACCTTAGGTGCCGATATCATCAAAGGAAAAATTTAATGGGCCGTTTTCAAGGCTAACGAATGATATGTTTATGTATACCTAGGATTTTTTCACATTGCAATATGTATGATCACTACTGAAAAACAAAATCTTTCCGCATATTATCAGGACCGGAATTTCGTAAGGATGATAAATCCTAGGTGATTGCCCTTTGGAGCTGAAACCTCTCCAGACCCGTCCACTTTGAATCCTAGTGACCTGTAGAACGGAACCTTGAAGATGAAATGTCAGCGCGTCAGCGCCCAGCGCCCAGTTACTTGACTAGCATACATTTTCAGGACTAGCAGCCAGGCCAACGAAGTCCCTTGACCCAAATTGCTTGCCGCCGACCTAGTTTTGCGAATTTTATGCATCGGTTGGCGAACATCATTGGAAAACGGCTAGTGGATGCTCTCATACCTTGTGGTCTGATACCTGCATCAAAGCCGTGGCATAACCCCTGCCTTGGTGGGATGGATGTGTCGCTAAACTGGAAACCCACCAGAGATGCTTGTGGTCCTGTAAAGGCCGACATTAGATCCTTCATTCCAAGGCCAAGCCGCACAAACCTGAGGTGTGAAAGCTTTGTTGAATACTTTGGTCACTTGTGGGGTATACTTCAAACGGTGTTGAACTGAAGGGTTCAATCTGCAAAATATGATGGACATACTTTGTTTTTCAACCAACTCTTCGTTGCTGGACTGATCCTACTGAGGTAATCATTGTATCCCAATGCCCGTTGCTCCTCTCTGCCTATATATTTCCATCTCGGATTTCTGTGGGTGGGTAGATATCACTCACGTTCCAAAGAGAGATTTTCCTGGAGGAAACCACGCAGCGCAACTCGCAACTTCTTTGTGTCCCCTTTCGTTGGTTACTAGGAGCACCCATAGCTCCCCTTCTAAGGCTGTGGCTCGAATGGCGGCGCGCCAGCGAAGGTCACTTATTTGTGGATCGTATTCCACCATTATCTCCGAAAACGGGTCTGTGCATGAAGTATTTTACTCTATGAAAACATGGCCAGGGTTTAATTTCATTAATTGTAGCACTCAAGCTCACCGTTAATGAACGCCTTCACATGCATGTCAGAAATATGGCCCAGCACCTCGTCTACGGTAGAATCCATGAATCAAACGGCGCCTCAGTTCAGTGGAGTAATATAGATAGAACTGAAACGAACCGGTAAGGTCCCCAAGACTGAGTGATTGGATAGTGTAAGATGCCATTTGCTAGATGTCTGTTGCAATCTACTTTGTTTCGACTAGTACTTATTTGCCCATCTCTTTACTGCGGATGGATGGTTGTCCTGATGTCAGGAAGTTGAGGGTAGATAAAAGTTCGCAGGCTCATGCACCGATCATTCGATGTCCTTGCTGCGTCCGCACCCTTCCGCAGTTATGGTATACTATCAGACGCGCGGTCAACTGGCCATGCATTACTAATGCTCTCTGTAGCATATTCCAATCCCTCAGTTTATATCCTGAGCTCTACTTAATATTTATCCAGTGTAGATACATATCATCCGAAAGTATCACTGGACTTCAGAGAAAACGAGTAGCGGCGTTGTAAATATAGCAGAATCAGATATAGACCTTCAGACTCAACTACGTCGTACACAAGATCACAGCATTTATCATCAGTAGTTTCACAAGGATGCTTCTGGCTCATGTTTGAGCCTATGTCCTGGACTAACTAATTTGGTCAAATTCAATGGCCTCGATGGGCGCTTAAGTCCAAAGTGCCGCCAAGACCTTGACCGAATAGTACTAGACATATAGATCTTAATGTTATTCATACCGCATCGGTAATTTAAATGTTACAGCCAGAATTTAGGGCAATTTGCATGCAAATTCCAGACCTACCCATGTTTTCTCGTTCCCAACAAAGTTAAGTCTTGTTAAGATCCTAAGTAGGTTTTTAGACCAAGGGACACATATAGTATTTCAGTAAAGAATTTCAGTATGATTCAATACATTAAGGGCTTTGATGTTCCGATTTTCAAGCACGGTGAGAGATAACAGGCGGCACGGCCAAGGTACGGATGGAGGAGGATGTGTTCTAAATTTAGACACAAATCTATTTATAGAAACACACCATATCACTGGAGGCGAAGGGTAAATCTCATAGCAGATATGTATCCAATTTTAATATATGTCGGTGAATGTTATGTTAGTTGCGAGCTGATATCAATTATAAAGCGCCATGTGTTCCAGAAATTGCGTCACTCTATACCCGGGATACATGCTCCATTGGTCAAATTATCGTTGGTTGCCTTTCGAGTACTCGATCAAGCGCTAGAGGGTAATGGAGAAATATTTTCCATTCTCCGTATACTTCAAGCTCCAGCTTGAAGGCTATGGGTGGATACAGAAGGAGCGTAGAGTCATTCTCAATTTGAAACTGAACGGTAACAATCAGATTGTCTCGATGTTTATCATCCACAGGTTTCCTATAGAAGTGCCAATCGTTGGAGGATAGCGGAGAGAACCAGTGCTTAAATATGAACTCGGCCTAGTATCCCGAGTCCGGTGATTCCTTCGAGGTGGAGTCGATTACAATCACCTCTTCGTCACGATGTTTCGCCTGGACCCACAGAAGGCAATTGGATCGGTTAACGACATGCTCTGAGGTAGATGGCTACTTGACAGTTTTGAGGATTTTATAGCACCATTATTGGTGATACAACGTGTCGGTTTCATACAGGTGCAGAGAAAAACTTATCCATATCATCAAGTTGTGAGCCGAAATGAGCCGAACTCGACCTTCGAGCCTGGGCCAACTGGATCTCAGATTGCCTGTTAAGTATCAGGACTTATAAAGAGGACTACAAGGCGTTCATGTTAATAACATATTGAATAGGTCTCAAGTTTTCCTCCTGTGATGTCTGCTACTATCCAAAAAGTCTCGGGAAAGACGTTCGACTTCATCATTATTGGTACGTCAACCTTCCAGTTCCACCGTAACTATCTGACGATGGCGTGTAATACTTACAGGTGGAGGCGTATGTCGCTTAATGTTTTTCATCTCAAAAATCTCTGAACGTGACATATAGACTGCTGGTCTCGTCGTTGCAAACCGACTCACGGAAGACGAATCCATCAGCGTCCTCGTTCTTGAAGCAGGAGCTGCAAATGAGGGGGACCTTGCACTACGTATGTACACCGGCCCATTGACAGGACTGACTTGACTCATCGGCGTTGGCTGTTTTAAAGTGACCCCCGCCACGTTCGGTAGTCAATTTGGAAATCCTCAGTACGATTGGGGCTACACAACGGTACGGCGGCCAATATAATTTACCAGGCTGCGATATTCACCTCACGCTTGGACAGGTGCCCCAGCCCTGTTCGAATAACAGGGCTATTCCATGGCCTCGGTAAGCGCCAGAACCTCTATAGATTTGGGCTTGTTATCCATAAATGGAATTTGCTGCAGTGGAAAAGGACTTGGAGGAAGCTCTGGGATAAATTTCTTCCAGTACCACCTTCCAGCAAAGGACGACATCAACGGTTTGTCGTACTTGGGCCCTCTTCATAAAAGTTATCTCATGAAGTTTAAATACCAGCATTTGAGAAACTCGGAAATCCCGGGTGGAACTGGGATCTATTAAAGAAGTATCAACTCAAATCAGAATGCTTCATTCCTCCGACGGTCAAGGAAGAAACGATGAGTTATGACCTCTCCGAGCATGGAACAGAAGGTGGGCTTCCTCGTTTCAAGACTGGAGGAAGGGTACAGTCTACTTATAAAATCATCAAAGGTCCACTTGTTACAGCGTATCCAGTCACACAATCCGGATTAGAATCTCCTTATCATAAAGTAGGTATCCACATTTGCTCAGAGGCTGATCAATTTATTAAGCGCCCTCGGCGGTATTATTAGACGCTTGCAAATCTCGGAATCCAGCGTGCAAAAGACCCCGTAGGTTCTTTGGGCCGTCATGTGTGGTAAAAAAGAACTGACTCGAGCTGCATTCTAGCTCTCTGGAAATGTATGTCAATTTCACCATCTCTCTGTTATAGCACCCTGGTATTGAGCGTCGCGTTCTGCAGCACACAGGCACATGGTTATCCCCGATGACGATTCACCCAGAGGTCCATGTTAGGACTTATGCCGCCAATGTATGCTTTTTGAAGCTTGGACGATTAATTAAAAGGCTAACGACTCTCAGGCGTACTATACACCCACAGCAGGTCGCAAGAATCTCACAGTCCTAACTTCAGCACGAGTTGCAAAGATCGAATCTAGAGTCGATGATGAGGGGGTATTGACCGCCACTGGTGTTCAGTTCATCTTTGATGGGGAAAGCCACGTTGTTCATGCGTCGAGAGAGGTTGTTCTCTCAGCTGGGTGAGTATCATTGTAGTTTTTTGACGGGATCGTCAACTCAAACGACACTCCTAGAACCCTTATAAACCCACAGGTGGGCATTTTAGGGCCTTGCAATGTGAATGCTTGCCGGTGTTAACATCTCCGGCGACGTACAGATCCTGGAGCTGTCAGGCATCGGAGATAAGGATGTCCTCGATAAATTTAACATCGAAACCAAGCTTCATATACCCGGCGTTGGGAATAATATCCAAGACCATATTCATGCCATCTCCACTTTCGGTATGCGCTTTCCATCAACCTATAGTGCAGGAGATGCTAAACCTGTATCTGTTTGTCAGAGGTCCGAGAGGAACGACAGGATGAGATTCTGACCTTTGACTGTCTTCGTGACCCCACGGAGCTTGCGAAACAAATGCAGCTGTTGTAAGTGGCTCGAACTCATTGTTCTCATTATTGAGCTCAAGAGCATCTAACCGACGCAGCGTGAAGGAAGGAAAAGGCGTCTTCGGAATGGGACTGAGTATGATGTCCTTCTTCCCTCTCGATACCATCAGCACAGAGGCGAGTGCGATATACGCAAACCTCGAGAAAGATCTCCAGCGGGCCATATCGGAGGAACGATATTCCGAGTTATACAAGAAGCAGTTTGGAATCCAGCTCGAACGAATTAGGAACGGACAAGCTAATTGCGAAACCGTCCTTGCCCAAGGGGGTGCTCCGACGATACCAGGTGAGTTGCAACTCGAATATTTTGTATTTGACGGTTTGAAAGTTTTTGATGACACCAAACACCCCAGGCATTGGCCAGCCAGGGAAGAAGTACATCTCCTTCTTGTCTCTGTTGAACAACCCATTCTCTCGTGGTACGATTGTAAGCGCCCGTTGTGTTTTTGCCAAGGCGAAGTTGTTGAATCTATTTATAGCACATCAAGTCCACAGATCCCCTCGACTTCCCAGCCATGGATCCCCATTATTTCGAGGAAGAGCATGGTTAGTCTGAATGAGTGTCTTGTGTTTATATATGTGGCTGACAAAGGCTGGACAGATCTTCGAATGCTTGTTGAAATCTTCAAATTCAACCGACGGGTCGTCCGAACCGAGCCTTTGAAGGACTATGTGAAACGCGAGTGTTCCACACCATTTATGTTATTTGGCAAGTAGTATTCACAAGGGAATTTGTGCAGCGGAGGATGTGTTCCCAGGCCCACAAGTGCAGACGGACGAACAGATCGCTGGTCAGTCGTTCTTTGGCACTTGATAGATCCATGCAGGCGCTTAACGAGAGTTTCTAGAGTGCATCAAGAACACGGTTGGCACAGTTTATCGTGAGTATCCGGCTCAGTAGTCAACGATATGCTGATGGTAACACTTGTAACTTTGTCCATTGATATGATAGACACGATTGGGTCTTGTTCGATGCTTCCCTTTGCCGACGGCGGAGTGGTAGATACCAGGCTCAAGGTACGCCATCCTTTCACCTAGCCTTGCTGGAAACTTCGGCGGTTGACAGCCAGGTAGATCTATAACACCACCAACATACGCGTTGTTGACATCTCTGTCATTCCCCTCCAAGTTGGGGCCCACACACAAGGTGCGTAGCAGAATATAGCCTTTCCAGCTGATGCTGAGTGGATCATATATCCAGCGATCGCGTTTGCCATAGGTGAAATTGGTAAGAGACCAATCCATCTGGGCCTCCTCCCTTGTTAACGCCATATTGCTTGTAGGAGCCGATATCATCAAGGGGAAGATTTCGCTTCCTGAATGTTGATACACCGAGAGTAGCCAGCGTAGAATTCCCCTAGAAAACAGAATACACGAATTTAACGACCATTCATTCCCGAGTCCGACTCTATGCATCGAGAGCCGCACCTCCTTTCATGCCGTCTTCACGAAAATGCAAGTGGAGGAATCACTCCAACAAATTTGTGACCAAGTTCCATCATAGGTCAGGAAAAGCGAGTCCCGATGCGTGCTCCCGTTATGCCTGACAGTGAGGAACGACGACAGACGGTTGGCCTATCCATCCGTGCGACCGTTTGAATGGCCGAGACATGTCGCAAAAGATGACACGCTTTGCCAGATAAATGCTACAGCAAGTATCCAGAGTCGTTGGCAGGGATAATGCTGCATGAAGGCGAAAAAAGATATGAATCATGAGGTTGCTTGTTTCAACTGTTCCAACGACGTGGGGTGGGGCTGAGGCCGTCGTCGTGAAACAGTGAAAAGGGTTATCGGCCGGTACACTGCGCATATAGTGGCAGGCCCGAGACGCGACCCCGTTGTTGGACTTGAAGGGAGGAAAAAAAAATGGCAAAAAGAGGAAAAAGAAAGAAAGAGGCTAGAAAACCGCGAAAGGCAACGACAACTGCCCAGGTTACTGCATAGCAGGGCACAGTACGCCACATTTGACTGGAAAAGGTTGCAGGACACAACCTGACCAGTTTCCCAGTACACGGCATTTTGCTGTGTAGAGAGGGGGCTCCCCAAAGGGTGGCAGGGCGTTTTATGATATCTTGAAAAAGATTTGGACAGACTTCCTCCAAAGCAGGTCGCCGAAGGCGTCACCCATGCGTTGGCTGCCGGAATTCTGGTTCCAAGAGAAGATGAATAGGGTGAGTATATGCGCGCGTCTGAATCCTTCACAAATGGAAGAGATAGAGCTGTTCATCCCGAGAGCTACTCGGCGGGTCTGGAGGCCACCAGTACATCGAGAGCAATGTCGGTCGCATGGAAATTCGCAAGAAATTCGTGTTGTAAGTTGGTAGAGATGGTGGTGGTTTAAAAGATGCACGGATGTTTCAGGCCTTTTTAAGAACGACGACCGTGGGAAAATGATTTGTCCTGCAATATGGCACTGGACGCGTCCATCATCGCAGCATCCATTTTCACCTTAAAAACGTCGACGATAGAGTTGAAGACATAGTTCTCAATCATGTCGGCACAAATTTTCAATGAAATGGTAAGTGTGTTCAAATATCTTCACAATCAATGTGGTTTCTCATCGATGAAATTGTGAAACTCTAGGCTACAGAGGAGAAGGCGGAAAACGCGCGTCTCTCCTCGTTTGTTGGTGCATTGGCATTGGGAGATCTCGTGAAATCGACCTTGGGACCAAAGGGCATGAACAAGATTCTTCAATCGGCATCAACAGGCGAGATTAACGTCACCAACGATGGAGCAACGATCCTGAAAGCGATTCAACTGGATAACGCTGCTGCCAAAATTCTGGTCAACATCTCGAAAGTGCAGGACGATGAGGTCGGAGACGGTACTACCAGTGTCACTGTTCTCTCAGCGGAGCTGTTGAGGGAGGCAGAGAAGTTGATCGCGCAGAAGATCCATCCGCAGACTATCGTCGAAGGTTTCCGGATTGCCAGCCGGGCTGCGCTTGCTGCTTTGGAGAAAGCTGCGACCGATAACTCGTGAGTTCCATGAGACATACATGTTTACTACTCTTCTCAAGCCAGAACTATTTGATACAGAAAAAATCCTGAACAATTCCGAAACGATCTCTTCAACATTGCACGGACAACTTTGTCTTCCAAAGTCCTGTCACAGGACAAGAACTATTTCGCAAACCTTGCGGTAGATGCTGTTTTGCGTCTGAAGGTATTTCAATTTCTCTATTACCTTTTTTCTTTTCTCAACGATCATAGGGTTCAGTGGATTTGGAACATATCCAAATCATTAAAAAAGTCGGAGGAAAGTTGACAGATTCTTACCTTGACGAAGGTACTTCTCGATTGCATTGTAACAATGGATGTTTTCTGACAGGTCAAAAACAGGCTTTATCCTGGACAAAACTATTGCCACTAACTCCCCAAAACGACTCGAAAATGTCAAGATTCTCATCGCCAACACCTGTACGTTTATGCCAATTTACATCAACAAAATCACTAATGTGTGATTTAGCAATGGACACCGATAAGATCAAGATCTTTGGTGCGCGGGTGAAGGTCGACAGCACTGGAAAGCTCGCGGAACTTGAACGCGCCGAACGTGTATGTTTTTTTTCCTTCCGGTTTATCTCTGCGAGGAACGAAACTGAGTGTCAACACAGGAAAAAATGAAAGCCAAAGTCGAAGCCATCGCTGCCCACGGAATCAATTGCTTCGTCAACAGGCAGCTCATCTACAACTACCCCGAATCTTTACTGACGGAGAAAGGCATTATGGTCATCGAGCATGCTGATTTCGAAGGAGTAGAACGGTTGTCACTTGTTACTGGAGGGGAGATTGCGAGCACGTTCGATCGCCCAGATCTCGTCAAGCTCGGTCATTGCGAGCTCATTGAGGAGATCATGATCGGAGAGGACAAGGTGTGTTTATTCCCCCAAAGTCCAGAATCGCTCGATGACTCAATGTGAACCAGCTCATCAAGTTCTCCGGCGTCGCTGCTGGTGAAGCATGCACAGTTGTTCTTCGAGGATCAACAAATCAGATGGTTGATGAGGCGGAGCGATCATTACATGATGCCCTTTCTGTTCTGTCGCAAACAGTGAAAGAGACGCGTATTGTTCTTGGAGGAGGATGCTCGGAGATGCTGATGAGTTGCGCAGTTGAGGAAGAGGCACGAGGAGTGAAGGGAAAGAAAGCCATCGCCGTGGAGGCATTTGCTCGTGCTCTGCGACAGATCCCAACGATTTTAGCGGACAACGCTGGTTATGATTCGTCAGATCTTGTGACAAGACTCCGTGCCGCACATTATGAGGGTCAATCGGATGCTGGGCTTGGTATGTTTTTCTTTTATACTTCGAACATTATTTCGCTTATCATGTGATTAGACATGAACGAAGGCACGATCGGGTCTATGAAGACACTAGGCATTACAGAGAGTTACAAACTCAAGAGACAGGTTGTCCTCAGTGCTAGTGAAGCTGCTGAGATGATCATTCGGTATGTTGTCTAGTCTGAATGTCCTTGATTTAGTGCCTTACCCCTCTTCTACTAGTGTGGATGATATTTTGCGAGCAGCACCTAGAAGACGCGAGGCCGTGTAGATTTATCTTCTCAGTCATAGTAGTAACCCACACATTAATAAAACCAGTATCTTCCTGCTCGCTATTGGTGTCTTTTTATTTTTTACAAACGTCAAGCTCATGTGAACTTGGGCCATGATTGTATCACCCGTCATCGATTTCCATATATGGACGACACGTCAATTGGCAATACCTGAAGTCGCTGGCGTTTCTCTAACTTTCGCCATAACCCTTGTCTTTTCTCTTCTTTCATGTCTGGCAATTTCAGAGCCAGACGCCCTGCTTCGCCACCGCCAGGGGTGTCGTACACCCCGCATACGTCGCAGAGGTTCCCACATCCCAGGGATGACCATTTGGATGCCGACGAACGACGAGCCGCAGCATCCAAGGGGTTCGCGCCAGGACGGACGAAGAGCCATGCAACTGGAGGATTGAATCTCTCTGGGGGAGAATGGAAACTTTTGGTTGTCATTGTTCTCGTCGCCTGTGCAGTTCGACTCTTCCGACTGTCAAAACCGAACAGTGTGGTGTGCGTAGTTTCTCTCGTGAAACATTGTTCTGGTCTTTCGTTTTATTAACAATAAAAGATCTGTAGGTTCGACGAGGTGCATTTCGGTAAATTTGCATCGAGATATATCAAAACCCGCTACTTTGTCGACGTACATCCCCCCCTGGCCAAGCTGCTAATTACTTTGATGGCATTCATATTCGGATATGACGGAGATTTTGACTTCAAGGATATTGGAAAGTACGTTGTTTCGATCCTTGTCTCTTTCCAGGAATCTAAATGTTTCTAGAATCTATGAACATGTACCATATGTTGCCATGCGTATGCTACCAGCGACATTGGGCATTGCTACAGTTCCCCTCGCCTATCTAACCCTTCGCGCGCTCGACTGCCGCGCCACCACCGCTCTTTTGGCCTCCATGTTTATCACCTTCGAGAACGGAATGGTTACACAATCACGATATATCCTCCTCGACTCGCCACTCATTTTCTTTACCGCTCTTACGACATTCTTCTGGTGCGGATTTTGCAACGAAGACAAACAAGAACCATTCACTTCCTCATGGTGGACCTGGCTGACCCTCTGCGGTCTGTCACTCGGTGCAGTCGTCAGCTGCAAGTGGGTTGGTCTCTTTACTATCGCCACCGTCGGTGTCAGCACTTTGTATCAACTTTGGAACTTGCTAGGTGACCTCCGGGTCCCTCCACGCTTGTTCGTAAGACATTTCACCGCCCGGGCAATCTGCCTGATTGCTGTCCCCATTATTTTCTACATGGCCATGTTCCAGATCCATTTCCTTATTTTGGAAAACTCTGGCGAAGGAGATGGTTTCATGAGCTCTGAATTCCAACACACTCTCGGGGGACGAGGGATGCTCGATACCTTTGCTGGTTTGCAATTTTATATTTCGTGATCAAGCCATATTTACTCACCGATAAATCAGATGTTGCTATCGGGTCAACCGTTTCCATCCGTCACGTCAATACTCAAGGTGGATACCTCCATTCGCATGCTCACAACTATCCTGGTGGCAGTAAACGTAAGTTGCATCTACATCATCTGATAGCCGCAACCTAAACCTGTACAGAACAACAAATCACCCTTTACCCTCACCGAGATTCGAACAACGATTGGCGGATTTTCAATTCGACGGGCGATGGAGGCTCCTTCGACTGGCAAACCTCGCCTCTAGAATATGTCGTCCCAGACATGCGTATTAAGCTTCGTCACATCGCCACCGAAAAACACCTCCATTCACACGACATCCGCCCACCAATTTCTGACGTCGATTTCCAGAATGAAGTTTCGGCTTACGGGATGCCAGGATTCGTGGGCGATGCCAACGATGACTGGTTCGTCGAAATCGACTCTGGTGATAAGAGCGACAAGGAATCGACTAAGCGGCTGAGAACTCTGCGCACGAAATTCAGACTTCGTCATGCCCTGACGGGATGCTATCTGTTCTCACACAAGGTCAAGCTTCCTGAGTGGGGCTACGAGCAGCAAGAAGTCACCTGCAACAAGAACGCTGTTAGAGCTAATTCTTTGTGGTTTATTGAGACAGCCACTCATCCGATGTGTAAGCCTCGTTTTTCACCCCCTAATTTCTTGAACTGATTTTTTGCCGCCTTTTAGTGGACGCCAATGCACCCAAGGTTAACTACAGGCTTCCTGGTTTTTTGGCCAAATTTTGGGAACTTCAGCAAGTCATGTGGACCACCAACGCTGGTTTGACGGATCGACATACCTACGACTCGCGTCCTGAATCATGGCCAACTCTGCGGCGCGGTATTGTGAGTGATGAACTCTTTCTTTAATCCTTTTTTTCTTCTCCCTAACTCCTTTGTGGTAGAACTTTTGGGTGAAAGATCATCGTCATGTTTACCTTGTCGGAAATCCGATGGTCTGGTATCTCAGTACTCTTGCCGTGGTTGCATATGCTGTAGTTCGTGGGTTTTTGATCCTTCGGGCGAAGAGAGGTTTCAGGGACTTTGACAACAGTTCGTTTTCTCATCCTTTCTCGTTTTTTTCTCCTGTTCATTATCGACCACTTTCTTTTAGCCAAAGTTGTCAAGTACGACACCCTGTGCGGATTCCTTTTTATTGGATGGGGCCTGCATTACTTCCCTTTCTTCCTCATGGGTCGCCAGCTTTTCTTGCATCACTACTTCCCTGCACTGTACTTCGCTATCCTGCTCTCTTGTGGTGTCTTTGATCTCGTTACATCAACGCTCCGACCCCGTGTCCGTCTTCAGATCGCGGCTGTTCTTATGATCCTGGCGATTTGGAACTTCCAGCATCTGAGCCCGTTGGCATATGGTAGTACATGGACGAGGTCGAAGTGTGAAAAGGCGAAGTGGCTCAAAACATGGGATTTCTCTTGGTGAGTACTTGATCATTTTTTCATAGATGTCGTATTTTCTGACATGATCTACTCCTTATTCAGTGACTCGTTCTACGACAACGTGAGTTTTAAACCTACGCACATTTTTTTTTCGTTTCCTCTAATTTCTTTCTAATCAGTACTCACAATACGAAAACCTCGTTGCTGCGACGCCCCAGAAGTCAGAAACACCTATCTTGACCACCATTGATGGCGATGGACGTGGACCTGTTGTTATCCCGAACGTGAACCATCAACCCCCTCCTGTTGCCAACCCCGAAACGTCAGCCGTGCTGGGCAAAGCTGAACCGGGCCGCGACATCTTTGCTGGAGAGCCCGTCAAGGAAGTCAAGAGTGACGTGTTCATCCCAGCACAATACGAGGCGGAGAAAAAGCTCAGTTCCATCGGTCTGACCACGGAAAAACCAAAGGACGAACATGACAGCCATAGGGCGTCGAACAAGGAGGGAGAGTCGAAGTCGAACGAGTCAGGTGCTGATAGGAAAGCTGCTCCTGGGCCCGGGCCGTTACCTGAAGCTGAGGCGGAGGCACGAAAGGCTGCTGAAGAGCTTTTCCCTGGAGCGGCGTAAAATGATATACTTAGAGATAAAAAAGTAATGTTGTATACACTCATGTTGCTCGGAGTTGTTTCTCTGCGACTCACGGACCGTCCTAACGATAGTATTTATTAATGCAGCCAATCTTGATTCCGGATTCCGAAGGGTTCTTTCCCCTTTCCTTCTTCACCCTGCCTCAAGGCCTCACGATCATCCAAGCCATCTGGATTTTCACAGGTTTGGGTGATGTGATGATGCGTGAGACTCAAAAGAGTACTATTAATAGCCAGAAGAGACCGAGTCCTTGATTGACGAATTTTCGTAGAGGGGTTGCATTATGTTTGAGCGCTTGAGCGCCGAGCTTTGGTCAAGCTGGTTGGAAAAACTATATTGTATGGTGGTATGTACGCTTCACATGAATTACTTTACATTCTAATTCCTTTCTCGTTTACTTCCTCAAGCTTGCTACCCACTGTGTCCAGTCCAAATCCTATCAGCGCTTCAGTAGTGTCCATTTTTCAGAACTGATACAGCGCGATATATCTGGGATCCAGCCACAATGATCAGCATGGTGATAATAATTGCAGTTACTGGCCACGAGTCTCTAGCTGGCTCCGATAACACCGAATCGTCTTTAGGCGCCTGGAACGTAGCTATTAGCGCCATGATATTGAAGATAACCGACCTATGTTTTGATCCATACCGATGAGCATAGGATCTGAGAACGCTGAGCATAAGCACTTGCCAGATGAAATAGGACAATGGGAGAGCTAAACACGCCCAAAATTCTGTGGAACACGGAACGGTCGGAGACGTCGATGCCTGATTCGAGAGCAATAATCTCAATTAGTACTCCGACTCGAAAAGTTATATCCATCGGAGCGTTTCACCTCCTTCCATCTGCTTTCCATTCTCCTGCTCTCAAAGTGTATCTTCCCTGAAAGATAGAGACCGCCTGACAAGATTGCCGCTGAGGCAAATACAAGGCCAGAAATAGTCGCTGTCTTCGCGAAGGTTTTTTGATAATTGACGTTATCCTGGAGGAGTCTGGTGGACAGCCTTGGTCACGCAGTATCAATAACCATCTGACGACTTTGGAACCTGGAGGATAGTGAACGTACCCGAGAATCAACGCACACCCAGCAATAACGCCTTTCCAAAGGACGAACATCATTCTGACTGTTCTGATCCATTGTTGACGGAGAGAAAGTGTGGTTGCAGCATCATTGATGCATCCCGTCTCTTCAAGTACGAGTTGGTCAGGAGACATATGTGGTCGTCGCTGCTCAGTGTGCTTGGCAGCCCAATAGTGGCGGTAGAGTAGAGGGAGACCCATTGAAGATATTATCCAGAACATCTCCAAGAATCCCCCTCGAAGATATCGATGTGTTGGCTCGCTTCAAAATCAAATGTTAGCATGGCAGAATTCGCACAGTAAGCTACAAACCTCCGGCGTGAGGTTGCAGATATGGGAAGTGCCAAACCATCTCTCTGAGAGGAAAGCTTGATTCCGGCCACAAAACTAGAGAGCATACCCATGACTGAAGATAAGAGTGTTAAGAAATAATATGTCAGTGTGTTCACTGGAACAGGCGACGACATGACTTATCAGAAACGATGCGCATTTTATAGACAACAATCCGAGTATCGACTGCCATATTCCCTTAGGCCTTAGGCGGCGTCAGCCCTGAAGTCTTGAGATCTCAATGATTACAGTGTCCTCGTTACATATATAAGTGCCGACTATACATCACGAAAACTTGCCGAAAGTTATAATGGGTATATAAATTAATTAGAATAAATTTAAACCTTAATAATACTTATCAGGAATAGAACCGACTAAGAATGTTATAACGCTCGGCAGGATTATGGAGGTTATAAGAATTCCGAGGTTTATAAGGGGTTTAGAATCCTTCATAACTATTTTAGGGGTTTAGAATCCTTTATAATTATTTTGATGGCGGTCGGCATACTGGCAAAATAACAATCGCCATATCTATCTAGTCTTATCTATTTACTTAGTTACTCCACCGCCGTACTTACCTACTTACTATACAAGCCGCACTATTAATTGAATATTGAAATGCCCTAGTTAAGAATCGAACCGTGGACCCCGTACATACATTATTACATCGAGAGATTTACCGCTACACCATAATACCGCACAGGGTGACCTTCCCTAATAGGCTCATATAGCCCCAAATAGAGATTGTCAGCTGAGAACGACTGGTCGCCTTTCATATAATTATGATACTCAATTCTAAACCTGCTGGAATTATTGTAAAGTTCCTGAAATCTTATAAACAGCTTATAAACCTAATAGAATAATAATAATTAACATATCAAATAGTTTAGCATCATAGCATACCCAGTTTATAACTCTATATAATACTTTTTGGGGTTTATAATGCGACGCGGCCCAGATTATAAGGGGTTTATAATGTTCTGGCAGGAATAGAATGTGTTCTAATGTGAGCCGGCCCGGATTATAAGATGTTATAATTATTTCAAGTCAATTATATTTAATTATTAATACTTAATTTCTCGTGGGATAATTATGACTAATTATAACTTTTGACCACATTTGGTGATGTAGATCCCTATATGTACCGACTATAGATCCTATAAGTGCCGACCATTCAGACGAGGACCGTAATATGAGTTGCATCAGATATCGCATACATGTAGCACAGAAAATGGCTACCCGAGAGAGATAAAAAAGTAGGAAGGCAATGAGACCAGGAAAAAGGTGAAAAACCCTGTTTGAATCAGCTGCCCAGGGCCCAGGGCTACTTGGGCTCGCGGCCCCATCGTCAGTGGATCTCATTGATGTCGTTGGCAAAATTTTACATACATTGACTATGTAACTGAAATTTCTTGTCTCATGCTCAACTAGGGACTCGGACGGAGTCCAGATATCTCTCCCAGCAAGTTTTCCCCAGCCAGCCGCCCATTACACCCAAAAATACTCTGTCTTCTCAGAGCCAGAGAATGGATCATGAATGGTGATTGGGGGCAGGATACTTGGACTAATTAAAAGAGTCCGAAGCAAGGCTGTGTGAAGCTACTAGCTGATCGGTACACAAAATGTTTTATTCAACAATCCAACTCAAGGGACGTATTAGTAACATACATCCCATGTTCTATGTATGTACTATGCCAGATGGCAATTTCTCGTGTTGAAGTCCTCTCCCTCAATACCTGTGGTCATCTGGTCTATTAGTATCTGGTCTTCTTGTCAGCGGGCGCTAAATCCTGCTAAATCATGGTCATCTAGTGGCGGACCTTTTAGGGACGAATATAGAGCGTTGTAACCCACTGGAGCACTATCAATTACTACTACTATTCGTGATTCAGAGTCGCAGCGAGAAGTCCTGGTATAACTCGGTTCATGATACCTCAGGCTGTCTGCTATCAAGGAATCTTCTGATCAACTTCTCTAACGACATCGTTCACATGGACAAGTGTAAAGATACCCATTCAACGAAAAAAAATAGACTGTTATGCTTTGCCAGCACCCCTTTCATTGTAAGCAACATGTATATTGGGTGATTTGAAGCGGATAGAGATGTGGGGCATAGTATGGAAGATTCCATAAATGACCGTCCCAATGGGAGATGTTCAGAGCCTGCTCAATGCTATTTTGGTTCCGGAGATTAACGATGGGGATTTCATAAGACCCTGATTAATTTAATGCCAGAAACGTTGTAGAATGTTGTACAACACCTAAGGCATCGAATAAGTGACAAAATATATTTGTTTCCAACTTCCAAGGAGTCAAAGGTGGGTCAAGACTCGAATTCTGCTGAGATTTTGAATTGCTTCGAACATCTTCCGATCTTCAGAGCCCATGTTCAAGTTTAAAACAGACTGAGTTTTCTCAAGAACAGAATTTGAGTCGGATTCGGGAAAGGGTTGCGAATCGACTTGACAGATAGTCCCAGGCGGAGGGAGAGACCCATCTTGGAAATAACTTCTGACATATTGCTGAGTGCAAAGAGATGGCGCAGAAATGGAGCAGTGCTGTACAGTGCTGTGTGAGGGCGTGTGGTATGAGATGACGTAGCATGACACACTTACCCCGATGGAGTTTTGCTGAAGGACGACGGATGCTTTGAAGCCTATTGACATGTTCTTTGCCCTAGATAGAAACTTGTGAGAAGTAGACACAGAATGCCAACCAAACTCACGCCCATAATGGAGTGACGGGATCTAAGTACTTGTGTTGAGTAACTCGTTTCGGTCATGAAAATAAATAACTTACCAGCAGTATTCCCGATCAATAAGATTGGATGGCTTGTTTCTCCCCCAAACGGACCTGCCAGTGGGTTACGTCAATTTTGCTTCCTTCAATGAGGCAGATAAAATAAAAGACTATACCTCGGATTTGGGTCTTGGGAAAACTTGGCCATCCACTGGAAGAGTTTGAATTTTCAACTATTCAACGCCAGACGCTACAAGGGAACACGTACACGCAGCCAAACCTGATCCCAGACCATAAGTCACTCCACTGAGAGACCTGCATAGCTTTGGAAAGGTGTTCCTCCGCTGCCTCGATATCGTCAGGAACAACTTCCCCGTCGTTGCATATAATCGCCGTTGTCGCATCTGGGAGGGAATCAAAGATATGCTCCGTAGGATCACATGAGCAAGCAATTTCTGCTGGTGGGATAAGGTCGAAAAGAGAGCTTCCATCTCCAGCGGCAAGCTCGCCCAAAGCCTTCGCAAGCCGTGGAAACGACGCGTATGGACTGTAAAGTGAGGTAAAGACAGACCCCTTTAACTTTTCGTAGTCCAGTATCCCATACGTCGAGTCCGACCGGATTGGCCTGGGGCGTGACCGGATATCTTCGAATAGGCTCGTTAGATTCTGACGAACAGCGCTAGCAGTAGGGGCCCAGAAACCACAGTTCTCAGAACCCGCTTCTACACAGCCAGTGAAGAAACCGTCGAGGACTTTATCGGTGTCGATCAGACTTGTTAGCGACTTGCCGACTTGATTGGAGTCAGCACACGATCTCATAGAAGATAAAGAACAAAAGAAAACACTGACCAGTGAAATAATCTTCTTGATCGGCCACCCCGTCGATTATCATTCGTTCAATCCGATCCTGTAAAGTGAGGTCGGCGTCAAGTCGGCATCAAAAACGATGCCTAAGAGATAAATTTCCTCACAGGAAACATCGAGGCAAAGGTAGCCCCTAGTATTGTCCCATACCTATGATACATATAAGTTGAATGTGCACTCCGGACTTCCGACGTGAGACTCACGAAAATCCCCAGTACTGTAACTTTGATCTCCCATGCGCTTCGACAACGTGGAGCATGTCTCGTGCGGTTTGGTCGGTGTTCATATGCCTCAGATAACCATTGTCGGTGTTTGCGGCGAGTTGTCCCACTATCTTTGCGCGTGCCAGTGTCCTAGAGACACCTTCATCCGAGGTATTGACAAGAGACCATCCAGTCCGCCCCCAAAGCGACCTTTCTACGTCATTCTGGAAGAATGAGATTCGAGGTGTTGATCTTGCGATCCCTGTGTGAAGATAATCAAGCTCGATTTTCTTTCGCTGGTGCAGACATGTGTACCTCTTGGGTCGAACCCCACAACATCAAACTCTGGCCCAACAATGGTGCTCAGAAGATCTCCTGCCGGACCCATGACCAAGTCAACACCACTTCCGCCAGGACCTCCAGGATTGAAGAGAATGGGTCCTCGGTAGGAATCCGAGCTTTCTGAATACGTAGATGGCTTTCTTATGAGGGCTATCGCTGCCTTCAAACCTTCAGGTTCGGAATGGTCGAGCGGAACCTAATCGATGATCATTGGTTATAATCAACCACGAGCAAATCAAGAGGGTTGATCGGAGGACTCACAGTCAGGCGGGCACATTGCCGTTCGGAATAGCATTCGTGCCAAACAAGTTCCTCACTTGGTGAGATCTGAGTAAACCATTATCAGTAATGTGTTTATTGCAGATATGAGATAGGTCGGCGAACGTCTGCCCATGAAAACGCGTTGTCCCGTTCGGAGGGCTTAGTGACCAAGAACCCAGTGGCATCGTAGGGATAGAGAAAAATTGATTGTGAACCATTTAATCCAAGGCCGTGGAACAGTGCCATGATTGAAACAAGGATTCCAACAGTCAGAAACCTGGTTGCAAGCCTAGCTCCGCTCGTGGGCATCGTGGTTTGAAGGAAAGGTATCAAAGCGCGTAAAGGCCGTCGTTTCCTCCATTAATCACAAAGAATCATTGATCTGAACATCTTCCCAGAATTGCAGTCGTGTTGGCAGTGTTTCATACCCCTTGCACTATCTCGTGTGAATTTGGTTTTGTGAGAGTCTGGATTTTGAGCAGTCAGAGAATGAAGATACTGGGATGAGTTTGGTATCTTTAGACGAATACTGGTCGTGTTGACCCTCGGTTAACTTCACCGATTTCCAATGACAAAACCGTATGGAGAGTAGAGATAGAGTTATGACAATCTGGTTCAACGCCGCAGCCCTGACTATTGTAGGTCTCCGGTAATTCCCGGTAATCTATAACCGGTATCGGCGCTTTGTAGCACTGGCACAACCAGTCAAACTTCGAATGATGCTGGATACTTGCTGGATACAATCTATCTGTCATCAGAAAATCATCTAATAATTATCATTATGAACTATTATGAGTAGTAAATGCTAGAAAGCTGGCTAAATAGAGTTGATATACTTGGACTCGGATTCACCTAATGCATTACTATTTACTATCATGTTTATGATGGGCGCTTTATTTTTATTTTGTGAGAACCATCACAGCTCGGAAAATCTGAGCCATGCTCACACTGATCATCGCAAAGAGAATATTATAAGCTGGTGCTCCTGATAGTAAAAGACTAGAACCATGACTTGGACTTCCCAAGTTCCCGCCCTCAGGGCAGGCAATCGATATTGCACTCATCACAACGCAGATTCCCGACCTATGTTTTCAAACCATCAGCATCAGAGCAGGGTCTAAGATCACGGCATACGAATACCCACCAGATAACAGAGGACACGGGTAAGAATAAGCACGCCGAAAACTCTACACCAATACGCGGAGTCATCAACGCCTGAAGTCCAGTCAGCTTAGGCGCGAAATGAAAAGAACAACCGAATTGGCGCTGTCACCTCTTTCCACTTGGCTTCCATTTTCTCGCTTGTAAAGTCAATCTTCCCCGAAAGATAAAACGCGCTTGACGCGATGGCTGAGGAAGAAAAAACAACGGCAGAAAGGGCCGACATCCTCGAAAATGTGTTGTCCTTTGCAGCATTTCCCTGGAGAAGCTTGATAGATACCCTATGTATCACATATGTTAGACCAACGGTCAACCCCAGCAGTAAATACGCAAGAAATGGGACATACGCAAGAACCAGTGCACTAGCAGCACTGACACACTTCAAGATTCCCAGCATCGTTCCAGTGATGGTCCTCAGACTCCATTCTTGACGAAGACAAATGGAAGCGCTGGACCTAAGCGTCCCCTCTACCTCTGCGTACGGAATGTTTGAATGATTTCCCGGTCTCGCGTGTTTTGGGGTCAAGTGATGGAAGTAGAGTTGATGGAGACCGAGGGAGGATATGATCCAGACTAGATCCAAAAGCCAACGTGCGAACACACGGTCTTTCCGTCCCCTTTCTATACTGTGATCGGAGCTTCAGCAACAGAGAGAATAATGAAGAATGGGCTTATACCGACCTCAAAAATACTGAATGTGTCGGCAAATCAGCATGATATGGGCCATTTAACCCCCATTGGTATGGCGTTTGGGTAGACCGCCGAGGGTACTTTCCAGCGACAGGGAGAGAGAGGCGTGCCATTGTGACAAGAAGGGATGATGTTAAGAACTTAGGACGACTGGTGTGTGTGTGATGAGAAGGTACGTCGAGGAGAGGAGATGGTGCGTTTTGAATTGAGGGCCGCATTTTAAGTTCTCGAGTCCTGTGGAAAGTCGAGAAAGGTGTGTAGCTGCCTCGAGGCTTGATGTTTGCCCCACTGCCCCATATGATGGCGTGTGCCACATTATATGAGTTATTCGACTCAGGAATTTAATAAGAACTCACCGTGACCGGGTCTTAGCATCGACAAATGTACTCAGCACATAAGCCATAGAGGTGCAGCCGGATGTAGAACACGATTTAGCTACATTCGGTGGTCGGTCCGATTGATTTGTCTTCAAACTCGCGGGAAGAAATTCAAGAATTCTCATGTCAATGGTGTTCGCGGGTAGTTGATTACAGCATACTAGGACAGCTACTTAAAGGATACCGATAAGGCCCTTTCCAACGCTTTTCTAAAACCCTGTCAAGATGGGTGACCGTAACAGACATTCAATTGCGCCGTGACGCAGGAGCGTGTGCTGATGGAGTAAACCGATGCCATTCCAGAGAGCGTTCCGGAGCTATGCGAGCTGGCTCAAGACGTATGGATCATGCCGAAGGACTTTTATTAGCCTACCGTCCGCCTTGGATGTACTTGGACAATAAAACGACGAGATCCAAGAGTAAATCAAAGAGAGGGGATGGGCGCGGTAACTTTTGGCTCTTTGGGCGCCTATTCAGGATTGTCGCCTCATCATCTCTACAGACCCCATGGTGCATCCTGGCTCGGCCCATTCTCGCCAATGCACCAAAAATGTGACGTATTATAGCAAATTTCTTCCCGTCTAGCTTGTCTTCTAATTTTAGGTCGTCCTCTCTCAGACGGGCGCCATGTGTGGCCGCCAGCTTAGCAAGTCACATCATCATGATATTAGGAAAGCTCAAGCCAGATCCCTCACCAGATTGCCCCCAAGGCAGTCATGAGTTTGCAAACCATTTCACATCTCTCTCTCTCTCTGAGAGAAGCGTAGGCGTTAAATTGAACCTTAATGTTAACATTCATCGGCGGTTCCGGGTAGGAGTAATCAACGGCGGCATGATGCTGGCACAGGCAGAGGGAATCAATCGCCTCGTCTCCAGCTTTGCTCCGCCGCTCTCTTACCGGGAAGTTTTTGTATCGGTACACGATCCGAAATAGCTCTGAAGCCTCGATGTCAAACTCTATCTTGTCATGAAGGTACTGTTCGAACCCATTGTAATTGGTACGCCACTGAGTACATATCCCGGAAACCATGGCGTGAGTATTTACTATTAAGTTTAGTGGTATTCCACATTTCCGGGGGACAGTGAGGTTGTAGCTCAAGTCGACAGAAGAGGACCCTTGATTCTAACCGAAAGCCTCATCCACTGATACTACAAGTTCTGCCGATTTCCAGCAATTGGATTCACCCCAGCGGGACTTCGGGGCGTCGCCCGAGTCCCTGTCAAGGCGCCCGAGTATGCTAGGTAGCACCTAATTCATGAAACTAACATGAAACTAGTACCGAATGTTCTGAACCCTTTTCAACAAGATATTTGAAATTGCACTGAGTCTAAGTTGCCCGGCTACACAACCTGAGCACATGTCAAAGTTGCCATTTATGTTGGTCAAAGGTCATGGTTGTACTACAAGACATACATGGGTTCAGTGCTAGTAAAGTACATTACACCCCAAGGGTCCTAGCCATTGTCTAAATAGATACAGTTCCCATTAATAATTCGGATTGGTCAGCCCATCCAACAAGCGGACTGACATCTGCAGATTCTTAAGGATCTCCCCATAGATCACTGAAGATACAGCCTTCATCTCCCGGAAACTGAACCCAGACCTCTGATTGAGGAGCTTTTTGTTGTAGTGTGTCTTCAATATGCTATGAAAACTCTCCAACAAGGACTCGAAGACGTGTCCAGCGTTATATCCTTGGAACACGACCCCATCTGGGAAGTTGCCGCACGCGAATCCCTCACCAAAGAGCATCGCCTCCTTCTCCAGCGCAGACGCTCGGGAAGTGGGATCGGCGGCCCAGCAGGAAAGCAGGAAAGGGTAGTCCGACACACGGAGGCGGACACCCGGTGCGGAGTAAGCCATCGACACCCAAGCGATGATGTAGTAAAATGATTCCAGGTCGTCGTGGAAGTCGATGGGGAGGGTGTGTTTTGTATTTGGGGTACAGTTTGATAAAAGGGTTTACATTGGATTAGATAGGATGTCGAGTGTACGTTGGAAGATCGACCACCAATTCGAGAATCCGGAACCGCCACTATACATAATGACAACAGTACGAACGTGAATATGGCCGTCAATGGAACGCGCTGCTCAATCGTATTCAGTTGGTAGAAGCGAAGGCTGTCATGGGAATGCAATGTACTTAGCAGGATTTTAAGGGTGTTTGGACCCAGCATGTGAGAGACACTATGAACACTCCAAACCGGCGTCGTGCGATGCAGTGGAGAGAGAGAGTGCATGTGGCGATTGGAGAAACAGGTTTGGGCCGCGGGCGTTGGAACTAAGGCTCCAACCGTTTCGTTTGTTTACCGTTTTTAAACGGTTACACCGTTTACTGTTTCCGTTTTATTTGATAGGGTGCACAAATGGTAAACAAACGGTAAACAAACGGTACAAACGGTAGAGCAAAAAATCATCTGAAAGGGGGTTTACTGCAAGTCAACTGTTCACATCTCAAGTCAAATTGCGCCCCACCAACGGCTGATGCATTTATGAATTTTCAAGACTTGAAAGTAGGAGTGTAGCGACTCAGGAGAGGTTGACAAATTACCATCGATGATATTTGTTTCGGATTATCAGAACTTTTTAACACCGAAATGTTGCCAAAACAAGCAATTAAGGTGTCAATCTCTTTCAAATTACCATTATTAACCATTTATCCAGCTATTTGCGGTATTGCAAGGTCAAAAAACTAATGATATTGATGATATGTGACATGTACCGTTTATAAACGGTTTTAAACGGTTTCAAACGGTTTGTAACCCTTTCCGTTTAATTTTTTTCAAATCACAAACGAAAACTAAACGGTTGGAGCCTTAGTTGGAACGTGGTACACCGTACAACAGGTATGGTTTGGGGCTTGTTACTATTTGTCGTTGTTGTAAAGTAAGAAGTAAGCCAAGCAATGGAAGGACTTTCGGTGAAGGGTGGATTTATTGTATGGTTTTATTTATGCGTAATGTTCTGTAAGGGGGTTGGCAAACACTGGTAGGACATTCGGTCAAGGGAGGTTTTCTGGTATGGTTTTATTTGGCCGTGATGTTCTGTAAGGGGGTTGGCAAACACTGGGAGGACATTCAGTCAAGGGAGGTTTTCTGGTATGGTTTTATTTGGGCGTGATGTACTTGGAATGGTTAGGCAAACAGTGGGTGAACTTTCTTTCCTTTTTGAGGGTAATTTAGAGGGTGGGGAGCCTTACTTGGCAGGGAGGTTGACGGATTGGAACATCGGATTGATGATGGGAGAGTCGACGAGGAAGCCCCGCGCGTCGGGGTTAGGCGAGCCTGGTCTAGCGCCGATGTAGACGGTGTCGGTGTTGATGTTGCCGTGGATCTTTCCTGTAGTGAAGAACATTTGTTGATGTTCTGTCGCGCAAGAAAGAGATGTGAGCGAATTGGTAGCGCAGGATTTAATTGGTATCGTCGTACCTGTGATAGCATCGTGAATCGCCATCAAGAATTCTTTTGGATTCTCAAAGTTTTCGATCTTGCGAGGAGGCCTGCTAGCTGTGTTTGATGGGGAGGAGTACACGTTTCGCGAGAAAGACAAAGACATAGTGAATAACACAGGTGGAGTGCGGAGGCGGATATGGGAATGGCTGGGAATGGGGCATGAAGAACAGAAAACCCTTCCTGCTTTATACAAATCCAACACACAGTGAGGAAGACTTATGAAAGAAACACGAATAACCCAGTTTGGTTGAATTGGCGTTCCTAAGGAACGAGAACGAGGCGATCTCGAGCATTGACCTTTCACGATGCCGTGCGCTCACACCAACATGCGCTGGC